>BQNB010102391.1:0-21361 GCA_026074375.1 Tanacetum coccineum | reverse complement strand
AACACGTCTTTCATTTCTATTATCACCACACGTGAACAAATGGAATACTCAACACCAAAACTAAATGTACACAAAATGAGATGATCATACACCTCAAAACGATATCATGCACATATTTAAACTACATTATACACATATAGAACACATAGCACATAAGAAACATACAAAATGGACACTTAACCATTTCTAAAGGTATAACCTAACCTGCTCAACTCACGGTTGTCACACAAATGTATTATGCTACTTGTATAAGAAGGTTTCCCTTAGGAACCTGATTTGTTGTCCTCGTGTTTGATGTTTCAGGAGGACTTAGGTCTGACTCCTTTATGCACTTTTATCAGCGAAGGCTGATGTGTGGCCTTAAGTTGTATTATTTTTTCTTTGACTAATTGTCAGTTGAAGGGATTCGATCTGCTTCATTATGTCCTCAAGGCTAAAAGAAGAAATGAGGAAAGTTAACATGAATTTTATAGATGTCTTAGTTTTGTAGGGCTCATGTGTGGACCTACGACATCCTTTCGAACATTAAACTAATATTAGGCTCAAGTGTGGCCTTAAGTTGTATTATGTTTTTGCTTTGACTAATTGTCAGTTGAAGGGCTTCGATCTACTTCATTATGTCCTCAAGGCTAAAAAAAGCAATGGGGAAAGTTAACGTGAATTTTATGGATGTCTTAGTTTTGTAGGGCTCATGTGTGGCCCTACGACATCCTTTCGAACGTTGAACTTAATATTAGGCTCAAGTGTGGCCTTATGACACAAGTACTTTGAAATTGACCTTCTTCATTAATAATGTAGAAAGGTTTACATCATCACAAGTATGAATACTTAGTTTGCTACACCATTTTCGGAATGAATGACTAGAAAATAAAAAACTTTGTGAAAAAAGAAAGAGTGTAAGTTTTACATGTAAAACTTACAGAGGCTTTCTCCTTTCATTGTTTGAACCAGCGAGTGATCGGCTGCGTCAACGATTGTGTAGAGTTCCTCTTTGTGGACTTCGTTTACTATCTATGGGCCTTGCCATTCATTCGAGTTTCGTTTAAGTAAAACAAAATCTCCCACGATGTACATAGGGTGACTGCTCCTTGTGTTGTGGTATTTTTGCAACTTGCTTCGGTAGTATACCTTTTCAATCGAAGCCACATCCTTGTTTTCCTTTTCCTTGGTTGCTTTCTGTACTCTTCCCCTATCATCTGTAGTTTCGATTATGGGGATCACTGCTTTCGAACCATAGGTTAGGCTAAATGGTGTTTCTTTCTTATTATTCCTTGGGAGGGTTTTGTGTACCCATTATGTTTTAGCTAGATTATCCACCTATCCATGTTGGCTTCGAGTTAACTGCCTCCCTATGTGGTGCATTATTTTTGTATGTTCTGTGACAGGAGAAAAGGATTGTGTTATTTTTAATCCTTTACAGAGGTTTGCGAACATCCCTTCTTTGAAATGTTTCTCTTCTTTTGAGCTGATTATTCGGGGTACTCCGAATCTGCACATATTCCCATATGAACTTTTCCACCTGCCTTCCATTAATGGTGGTTAGGGGTTTAGATTCTACCCACTTTGTAGAGTGTTCGACTGAGATTGCTAGAAACTGTAAACCTCTGGGGGCTATTGGTAGCGATCTTATAATATGAATACCCTAATGGATGAAAGGCTACGTGCTTCCTGCCGCTATGGCTCCGCTTGTTCCAGCCTTCCTTATAGCGGATTGTTCCTTGCATTTTTCACAGTCTTGCATCGCTTTTGCAACTTCTCTGTGCATCGATGGCCAAAAGAAACCTTGTTTCATTATTTTGACAACTAATGAGTGAGGTTCCGCATTAAATCCGCATGAACCTTCATGTATTTCTTTTATGATTTCGTCAGTTTGTGGTGGGGTCACGTAATAGAGCCATGGCGTGAAGAAGGATCTTTTGTACAGGTTTCCTCGGATTAGCTTGTATTATGGCGCCTGGATTCTGATCTTCCTGGCTTCTTTTGTGTCTTCTAAAAACAATCCACTTAACAGGTATTAATAGATAGGGTCCATCCAACTTTTCCTCTCATGCGTATCTACATTCAAAACTTCTTTTTCCTCTATTGACCTTTAGGTCAAAACTTCGACTAATACTTCCTTTGTGAGGTGTTCGAAGGTCATTGATGCCAGCTTGCTTAGTGCGTCTGCTTTCTTGTTTTGGTTTATACGTACGTCCTTAATTATGTAATCTTCGAAGCCCTTAGCATAGTTTTAACCTTTTGCAAATAATCTTTAATTTGGTACGTTTTTAGTCATTTAAGTCCGTATATAGTGGAAAATGGTATGTGTAATTAAACACATATCACCACTTTTGCAATTTCCATTTCCTGGGCTATCCATAAACCTGCTAGCAATGCTTTGTATTCTGCTTCATTGTTTGTTGTTTCAAACTCGAAGCGAAGAGCGTAAGTATACTCTTTACCTTTAGGATCTATCAACATTAACCCTGCTCCTGATCCATCTGAGTTGGAGGCTCCATCAGTATAGAGTCTCCACTTACTGCTTGAATCTGGCACCTCCTTTGGTTTTTCTTTCTTTTTGTTATCTTCGGAGGGTATCTCGATCAAGAAATCGGCTATCATTTCTTTTTCCTCCCTTCTCAAGAACACGATATCATGTTCTCCCAGTTTGATTGCCCGTTTGGCTACTCTTCCTGTTTTTTCGGGCCCAGTGAGTATTTTCTTAATCGTTGTGTTTATAAGAACTATTATTGTGTGAGCCTGAAAGTATCTTCCTTCTTGCTGCATAAACCAAGGCCAACACAAGCTTTTCCAAGGAAGGGTAGTTGAGTTCGGCTCCTTGTAGGACTCTGCTTACAAAATAAATAAGGGTCCATCCTTCATTTCTTTTTGTGCCAAACACAACACTTATACTTTCTTTTAAGGCGGCGAGGTGCATTGTTAAAGTTTCCCCCACCCTTAGTGCACTGAGTGTTGGTAAGCTTTGAAGGAGTTTCTTTATTTTCTCTAGTGCTTTGTCGGCCTCCATTGTCCATTGTATACTCTTTTTATTTTTCCACCATTTGATTACTTTAAAGAAAGCCAGGGATCATTTTGTGCCTTTTGATAAAAACTGACTGAGGGCTGCTAGCTTCTTGTTGAGACTTTGTATGTCCTTTAGTGTTCTTGGCTGGTCGAGATCAGTGACCGCATTAACCTTCGAAGGATTGGCTTTTATGCCATGCTTAGTAATGAGGTATCCTAGGAAGGGGCCTTCTTCCACACTGAATGAGCATTTATTTGGGTTTAGCTTCATGTTGCGATCCAGACCTAAACCTCTCTTATTCTGCTTTATTGGCTTAATATGGCTGTATTCATTCAGCTTATGTTTCGTGTTGAAAGGTTTTCCTTTGACCATTATGGTTCTCAGAATCTTTGTCATATCAGCGTGTGTCTATGCGAAGACGTCTGCGTTTGATTTTAAGAGGTTTTGCAGCTCTTTTTTGAAATGGTTAGGTAGCTGCCTTCTGATGGTTACCGTTTGGTCGGGATACTTGTCGTTTACGATGATTTTTTCCTCTGAATTGATGCAACTGAGGATCCTTTCCTTGTTTGTAGCAGGTATCTTTCTGGCCCTCTTCGCTCCTTTGTCAGCTTTGTCTGTCGAAAATACGATTATGATTCCCTTTTCGGTATGAAACTTGATGGCTCCGTGAATCATTGAGACTACGATTCCCATCCTTTACATCGTTGTTCTTCCTAATAGCATATTGTGTAAGGAGTCAGACCTTATAATAACAAAGTTAAGAGTTTCTGTCCTCGAGAGGGGAGCGTCTCCTATTGTGATTTCTAACAAAACTTCACCAACGGGCCAAGAACATTCTCCTGAGAACCCTAATAGGGGAGTCTTCAAGTCCACCCTAGTGGCTTTGATGGCAGGATTAAGTTTCTCAAAATAGTGTTCATAAATAATCTCGCAGGAGCTTCTGCTATCCATATATACTCACCCCACCTTTCTTCCGAATATCATGGACTCTATAATGACTGGCGCTTACTCACTTTTCTACTGGAGGAAATATGATTTCCTTTCCTCCACAGTTTGTATTTTATTGTGTGAGGCTCTTTGTGATATGGGCTTCTCGACTTACCATAAGTATGGGTGCTTCAGCGGGTGCAGCACCTTTATCCTTTTTACTTCCACCCCCTCGTGTAGTGTCGGATGACTTCCTCCTTTATTTCTTTATTCCTTTCACGAGGTGCGAAAACTATCCCGAGAGTTTACAGCCTCCTGAATCTGAGTTCTGAGGCGTCTACAGTCATTGGTATCATGTTCGTAATCTTTATGGAAGTGACAGTACTTGGACGTAGCTTGCGATCGCTTGCTTCTGAACATCTTTAGAGGTGGCTCAAAGCTTCTTGCAGCCTTTTCTGTAACTAGAATTTCCTTTGGACTTTTCGATAGACAAGGAAGTAAACCATGACTGGGTCCCCGATAGGGGGAGAAACTGTCTCTGTTTTTCTGTCCTCTGTTATTATCCCAAGAACTTTTCTTTGACCTTTCAAAACTGTCTCTTTGATTGTTTGAGGCACCATTAGTAGCTACCTATCTTGCTTCAACCCATGTATAAGACTTCTCCATTAGACCTTTGTAAGTGGATAGAAGGTCCATGGAGAGATGCTCGACCAAACTTCTCGTTCTGAAGCCGTGAATAAAGCCTAAGATTCGTTGCTCTTCATGTAAACCCAGGAACTGCAAGGTATCATCTGTATATATGGTGATGAAGGCTCGAGTGCTTTTGCCTTCTCTTTATTTAATGTTGTGGACCGCCAAGTGTGTATTTATGAATTTCTTTTGCTAGCTGAAGTGTGACCAAAACTTGGCTTTTAGATCCTCTTAGTTGAGGATGCTGCTTATTTTCTGACTATTCCACCATATGTGGGCGGAATATTTGAGGGTATATGTGAACATGTGGCAAGCTACGGGCAACAACCATTTCTACATGCGGATAACCCCTTTAAAAAGGTGCAAGAAATTATCTAGGTCCCCTTTCCCATCGTAAGAACCAATATGGGAAGGCATTTTTAGTCTGTCCGAAAGAGGATACTCATCGATCCATTGAACAAA
Organism: Tanacetum coccineum; assembly: GCA_026074375.1. NCBI lineage: Eukaryota > Viridiplantae > Streptophyta > Magnoliopsida > Asterales > Asteraceae > Tanacetum > Tanacetum coccineum. The sequence goes on along the minus strand of BQNB010102391.1, from coordinate 16,278 downwards.
AGGGGTTACAGAACCTGCAGAATTTACAAAGGGTCCTACAAGGTTTGGGTATGCAGGCATATTTGGTGGTGTGTACATAGGCGGTGTATAGAAGGGGTAGCTACTCGTAGGAGTAACAGTAGGATGCATAGGTCTATTATATTAAGGTACACTATTATTGGTAAAAGCCTGCAGTATACACCCTCCTTGATAAGTGAAGGTGTCTCCTACAGGGGGATTACCCATCTAGTTCTGGAAAAGGAAATTTGGAGCTTGTCTATGGATAAGGTTCACAAATGGTTGAGAGTAGGGGTTAACATGGGTAGGCACAAGTCTAGTAGGAGTATGCAAACTACTAGGTATAAAAGGTTGAGCATGGTGCGAGAGAAGCATACTGTTAGGAGGGAGGTTTCCCCCCATGTTAGTTGAAGGCTGATGGCCTCCCTATACGGAGTTTAAAGATGATCGTAGGGGTTGACTATTTTCATTTCTTCCCAAGTGAGCCACCAAAGATGGGGGAAGATTCGCCCCCTATTTTTACCTTCCCTTGCTTCAATCTCTAAAGGCCTAATACCTTCGACATTCCTTCCTCTCCTGTTTCCTTCCCTGTTTGGTGAGTCCTCAAATCCCACAACTCTTTCTCGTTATCTGCGAACCTTAGGGGACCTGAGTCGGAGGGTTGAAGTAGCTTCCCTGCGGGGCTCAGGCCTTGGTTCTATCTCTCGCTCTTCATCGTAGTCCTCACTGAAGTATTTGAGTTCAGTTCGGAGGTCTTTATTGCGTATCTGCCTTTGTCGTTCCCTTAAGAGAGATTTAAGGATTTCATAATTTGCTTCCACAAAGGCAAGACTAATCCTAGGGTTAGGATTAGTCGAAGTGGAAGCATGATATGCAAATGGCGTGTTTTCAGGAGTAGTGGCGGTAAACACGGTAGTAGTTACAAGCAGTCTTTCGCTAGTGGTGTTGCTTGGTATCTGTGGTGGTGTTGAGAAACCCGGTGGTGGTGTCATTTCTCTTGCGTTTGTCATGCCGGAAAAGTAGGTAAAGTGGTTTTGAGGTTATTTGACTTGGTTAAGACAGGACTAATTGTTGCGGTCCCACGGATAGCGCCATTGATTGTGTAAATATGGGCATGATCAGGCTTCGATGAGATCGAAGGGTTCTTTGGGTGATTGCTGAGTTGCCAAGCCTTGAATAACCTGTGTCAGCATAAATGAAAACACTACGTTAAGTGAAGCGCAGGAGGTGTCCCTGTGAATCACCTCTGGCATGAGAGTAAGTATGTGCTTTGTATTTGGTAAAGTATGATAGCATAAGTAAGCGCGTGTAAAAGTTCTGCCTATACCTGGAGTCCATACCATCTATTTATAGGTGTAGAAATGAGATGGGATAAGGCTTAGCACATAGACCAGTGATCGTGGGGGTGTCCCACGATTTAAGGGGTGATTCTTGGGGTTGTTTACCACGATCTCTATTTTGGCGGGAAGACCTTGATAGAGATGGAGAACATGGGTTTGACTATTTGACCTTTGCTCTAGTTTTGTTGAAGGCCCCTCGTGAAGGTGTAGGGCTTAGCATGACGGATTCCCATGCTGGTAACCATCACGAAGGTGGTTTTACGCCATTCAAAATTATTTGAAGATTATTAGTTATAATTGGGAGAAGATCCCATTCGGGCTTCGAAGGGGAGACCTTTGAACCAGAAAGGATGGTACGTCATCAAAGACCTTCTTACAATTTGAGTACCCTGAGTAGAATTACTTGGATTTTGATCCAAATCACCCTCAAATTTATTATCTTCAAGTGTGATTACCTGCTCATCCTGTGCAGCAAAGATGTCATCACTGCTATCAGCATCATTCCCAAAATTATTACTTGGGAAATCAACAGTGTCCACACCTCCAGTGGACATAGAAGAGTGGCTACTATCACTTTGTGACTTATAATCACTATTTAGATTAGGGACTACTCTATCATCATTATTAGGCATCTCAGGGTAATCATTATTAAAAGATTTAATATGATTTATATCTTGCAAAACATTTGAAGTATCATTCTTCTTAGAAACAGTTGCTTTAAATGGGAAAACAAACTCAAAAAACTTAACATATTTTAAGAAAATAAACTGATGTTTATCAAGACTATAAAGCCTATATCATTTTGATGCGTATTTTGTTTTAAATATATTTTTACCAAGTTTTAAATATATAAAACTTGTTTACCGATACACGCTCTAACGGGCAGAGAACCCGGTCGTATATAGTGCAGTAGTTTGGTAAATCCGAGGTTGTCCCAAGAGCTAAGGTCAAATAGTTTAATTTGATTATTGTCATGTTGGAAAATGGTTTTTAGATTGATTTTAAGAATTACAGAAAAGTAAATGCAATAAAATAAATAGATAGAAGATATCAGGGAGAAAGGCGTGCTAACCTAACCATTTCATTACCAATGCTATGATTACATTTTCCTATGCAATGTTCAATTATAAGTTCCATTAGTGGTTCTAAAGTTGACAGACCTGAATTTTCATTTAAGGTCGGTCCTATGCTTCTGCGATCCCACATTCCCCTACGATCACACGAGTAGGGCATCCAAGCTTGCAGTGGTTAAACCCCAACTACCCTTAAGACCAATCTATAATCTAAACCAATTATTAACCCCCTTTGAAAGAGTTCTCGTAATTTTTAAGTATTTAATGTGACAAATGCGGTAATTTGGTTAATTCCTACACTAGGGATAGATGTCAAGCTACCCTAGTACCCCACTAATCCCAAGTTCAACATGGTAAGTCTAATATCAGGATTAATAAGATCTAAGCCACTCTTTATACTACCAAAACATGGGGATCAATAAAATGCTATAAGGATATCTAACAGAACCATAATTAAATAGAAAATCATAATCACAACACTAGTAACTACACAGTTAGGCCAGTACTAGGAGTGCTTAGCCGCTCATAGTAATAGCAATGCAAGAATTAATGAATAAAGAAATGTATTGAATCATCATAATTCTTACAAAGAATTTAATGAACGATTGAATACAATAAGTATGCTAGTAGCTTCTCCCTTGGACCTTGAGATGAAATGCTTTGAACCTTAGGGGTTTGGTTCACCCCTTAGAACTGTGTGTAAAGTGGTGGAGGTGAGTGATGCTGAATGAGCCGGATGAGGGCTCTATTTATAGGATTCGAAAGGTTTACAGCGTAACCCTTATGGGATGTTACGCCGTAATCTTGCTACGTAATCCTCACATATTTTAGGCATAAAAGGGTGTTACGGCATAACCCTATCGCATATGTTACGCCGTAATGCAGAGTCAGACACATCATCTCTAGTATATTTGAATGTTGCGGCGTAATCTTGGAGACACTTTACGCCGTAAAGGGTGTGATGACTCATTTCTTCGTTGGAGTATGTTACGACGTAATATTTCAGGGATGTTACTCCGTAAAGTGCCTTGGACTCTTTACTTTGGTGCATTTCTTATCCAAATCCCTTGTCTTTTGCTAAAATGCTCACTTGGTCCCTGAAAACTAATAATAGACAATTAAGTAACATTTTCATACATTAATAACATATTTATAAGCATTTTTATAGGGAATTTGATATTAATATGTATTAACTATTTAATGTTATCAAATATCCCCCCACTTGACTTCTACTTGTCCTCAAGTAGAATCGTTTAGAATAATTCATAAAAAGATTTCCCCAATTTGACTTGCAAAATTGAATTTATAAGCTACTTATGCTAGAAAACATCAGAGCCGAACACCTCACAAAAAAGGGATAAAAAACACTCAACTCTCATTACTAATCTAAGTGTTCAATTTCGAGGCGATCACTCAATTGCACAGACATAGTATGTGTTCTATTATAAGCTTGGAAAGTACACAAGTCTCCACAACTAGAATTATGGTCTAAATAGTCTCCAAGGCAACATGAGTGATATTTGGTTTATTGGGTGATATAGAGGGTAAGGATAGACATGGGATACACTTAAAATGGTTATTAAGATAAAAATACGAAACAAATAGTCTAAAGTAAACTAAAGTTGTCATAACTAGCTACTGTCCATCCAAGGTCTAAAAGTTTGAGTAATAAAACCTGATCTTCAATAATGGGCTACTAGCTCCATTCTTTGTTGAGATGGCTTGGTGCAATAATGGGCTACTAGCTCCACATATATATTTTCTTCATTTTTTTAGCACATGGGTGGCTTTTTGTTGCACCTTCTTTTCTTTATTTTTTTCATAATAAATATGCAAATGCTACAGGAGTTTATATCTTTAATTATTGCCCCTGCAACATCCGATATTATATGCACATCCCCCCACTTGAGATAAACAATGTCGAAAGTGGTGATACAAGGGGGTCTTTATAGATCATAAATGCTTGGTCTTCCACGAATGCATAAAGTTTTCGTTCCCATTCCCCCGAACCATGGACTTAAATAGCCAGAGATTTCAACACAAAGAAAATAAAGACTACAGGGTAGGCTAAGGCGAAATTGTGTAACGAAACATATAGTGTTTGAACTGGATTGGCTTGACAAGGTGATCTAGGGGTATCTTGCACTAGTAGTGAGCGCAACTAGGGTTTTACATGGGGAGGTCGACAAGTCAGTGTAACAAGCCGATAAACACACATACATATAGGCTTTTTGGGCAATTTCCTAAAATGTTACCTTTTTGAACAGTCTATTCCAACATACCAATTAGGTCTTAACAAGATATACATGCCAAGTTCTAAAGTCTACAATATTACCGGCACACTCATATTTTTGGTGGATTTTATGTATAATAGATGAAAACGGAATATTAGGCTTAACCTTACCAAATTAATTGCAGGATAATAATGTGCTTGACAAAGATTTATTCTAGTTTAGTAAGAAAAACATGTCAAAATTTTAAAATTGGCACCATTTTTCAAAGAAAACTAGGAAATCAAAGGCAAATATAGATCAAGTGGTAATTCTACTCCCATCCCCCCACTTAGGTTTTGTACAATGTCCCTATTGTACAATTAAGGAAATGAAATAATGAAATAAGAGTAGAATTAGCAAAAGACTTCCCTGAGTGTCGCTCTCTTCTCCAAGTGATAATTGTAAGAGTTGACTTCTTGCAAAGTATCTATAGAACAACCTCATTTCCCCTAAAATCACTAGACAACAAAGAGCATTAAACATTCACGGATATATATACACTACAATCTAACTCACTTTCGTAGGAATCACGGTTGCATTTAGCATATGCAATAAGCCTTTTAAACCACTTGGTGTCCCAAGTAGACGAGTGAAGTCTCGTGAAGGTTTACAGGGAACACACCCACAAAGTTCATTTACTTATACACGGTTTTTGAAAAGGTTTCAAACTTAATTTTTATTTTTCAAAAAAGGTTTGCAGCGTAACTATGGTATTGGTTACGCCGTAAACATGTGGATTTAAAAATTTTATATTTGAACTAAGAAGGTTTACGACGTAACAAGTGCAAGACTTTACGCCGTAATAAAATCTGTTACGGCGTAACCTAGGTGGTTACGCCAAGACAGGACCTTACTACCACATGAATACGAGTCGAGGAGACTTCCAATTCCTATTTCTTCATAAAGAAAACCTGCAAAACAAAGTGAGAAACTAACAAAAACCAACTAATATGCAGAAAATAAAAGACGGGTTGTCTCCCGACAAACAATTTTGTTTATTACTGAGTCTTTAAGTTAGACTCGAGATGTTCTACATCTTTGCTTGGTTATTTCCTTCTTGGGCAATTAATCTGGCCCTAATTGTAGCAACATTATCCCTAGTTCTTGGTATCTTCTCAACTCCTAAAACCTTAACCTTTGTGTAGGTCTCTCCTGGACCAACGGTGTATCGAGTGACTTTAGCTTTCTTAATTAGAATCGGGGTTGGTTCCTCGTAGGTCATTCCCAACAATCTGCAACTTCTCTTGTTATAAGCTTCGTCATCCAAGTCGGTGAATCCGTCATATGTTCTTGGCTTCAAATAATCTAGTATCCCATCCAAATCATCTTCATCTTCATTTGTATTATTAAACCTCTTTGTTTAATTTGTCATGAATAACCCCTAACATTGTGTTTGCTTTATCTTCTCCGCATTCCTCTGGGTCTTCCAAATATTCTTCTAAATCATCCTCTTCACCTCTGAATCTTTCTCTCTAGTAATCTTTGAGAATTCTCTCCTCGATCATCTTGCATACTTTCCCATATCTTATTCTCATCAAATCATTTAAGCTTAGGTTTTCACATTCTAACTCTTCTCGTTTACTATCATTATTGCTTTCCCAATAATGTTTTTTTGTGTTAATTAGTAAATCTCCTCCATCACAGATGTTGCTACTTGGATTACAAGATGCCCAATATTGACGCTCATTCTCCTTTTCTTGCAAAATTTCCCTACACCAATGTTCCCTTTTTCCTTGAGGTGCTGAGTTTTTTTCATTTTCCACATTAGTTATCTTGTATACTATTTCTTGGTATGATTCCTGTATGTCTATTTCATAAGAGAAAATATTCGGATAGATACAAAGTAACCGGTTAAACTTACAGGATTCAGAATTGTATAGGAATAAATTGTAATCAATTTCCTTAAGGTTGTCATCCTCAACGAACGTTTCACTTTTTATCGAACAAACAGATTCAAAATTCGTTGTAGTAAAACTACTTCTTATTTTGAATATCACTTTTTCACTTCTAACTTCTAGAGAAATGGTTTTTTGAATATATCAACTTGGGTGTGTGCGGTGGCTAGCAAGGGTCTTCCAAGAATGATGGGAATCCTAATGTCCTAAACCATATCAAGGATAACAAAATCAACAGGGAAGATGAATTTGGCAATTTTTATTAGAAGATTTTCTACTGTTCCCTTAGGCGCGCATTTGGTGTTATCAGCCATCTCGATTAACATATTAACTGGTTCAAGTTTTCCTATGCCTAAACGTTTATATATAGAAAAGGGCATGATGTTGATGCTAGCTCCTAAATCTACTAAGGCATTTTTAAAATCTAACTTCCTAATAGAACAAGGGAGAATGAAACTTCCAAGATCTTGTTCCTTGAGGGGCAGATGCTTTTGAAGAAGAGCGGAGCACCTTGGATTCGTTCTTATTTCATTATCTTCTTCAGTCCTAGGTTTGTTTTCTACCAAGTACTTCATTTGCTTTGCGTAATTATCGGTTTGCCTAATTTCTTTTAACAAAGGACGATTTATTTTGATTTTCTTTAAGATTTGGTGCATCAATGCTTCCTTTGCGTGATGCTCTAATTGTTTAGGGAATGGTGTCGGGGGTTAATAAGGATCAACATAATAGTTTATTTTTTTCTTCACTTTTTTAGATTCTTCTCTTTTCTTCTTTAGTATGGCCTCAAGTGCTGCTATAGCTTCTGCTATTCTTGAATCATCAGTTTCTTGTTCCTCGTTATCATAAAATCCTGAGTTAGCAAAAAAGTATTCGATTTCCTCAGGGGAATAATAGAAAGGGGTGTATAATGGCAATCCATTTCAGAATAGATTGTCTTACATTCTTTAAACTTTTTGTTGTTAGCTCACCCTTCAACTTCATTAGCTAATGTTTTTACCTTTCCCTTAAGACATTGGATAATTTTGTCATGAGTTTCTCGACTGGCTTCTGTACTTTGGTAAAATTTCTTTAACCATTTGTCTTGCTCGGCTTGTCTCTTAAATGCTTCCTCCATGTATTTATTGATTACCTTAGTTAGGATGGGTCTCTTTTCTCCTGATGAGGGCTGGTCATATCCTCCTTTATTAAATCTACCGTCATACATGCTGTTTGGGAAAGGTCGACTGGATTCTCCATATTTAACTTCTTCCATTCCTTTAACTTCCTCGTTAAGAGGACAGTCTTTATCAAGGTGAGCTCCTTCGCAGGTTTGGCATCCTACTTGAATAGCTTGAACATTCTCTTTTAGTTTCTTCATGTCTCGACTGAGATTTTCTAGTTTGTTTACAAAAGCACCGATCCCTTCAGAATTACTACTACTTTCTATATTACTACTGAATGACCCATCATGCCACTTTTGGGATTGGTTGGCCATAGTCTGAATCGCCGTTAATGCTTGAACAAGTGTCATGCCAGGAATTGGCCTTTGTGAGTCAAGCAATTAGTAGTTCAAGGCCCCAAGACCGTTATAGAAGATGTTTACCTTATGATGGTTATTGATGTCATGGGTGGGGCATCTATATAGAAGGTTATTATACCGTTCCCAAGCTTGGTATGATGTTTTGTCTCTCCTTCTTGCTTGAAGTTGCGGATTTCTTCAAGCTGCTTGACAGTCTTTGATGGTGGACAGTACCTTTGGATAAAGGCTTTCTTAAGGAGATCCCAGGAATTAACGGTTCCGAGAGGAAGTCTGTCCACCCATCTCTTAGCGGCTCTAGTTAGAGTGATAGGGAAGACGCGAAGCATGACAACATCATGTGATACTTCGGGAATGTTAAATAAGCTGACGATATCTAAAACTCGCTCCACATGCTCATGGGCGTCGTCGTTCTTGTTTTCAGAAAAGGTGTCCTCCCTTAATTTCCGCATGAATTGACTTTTTATTTCAAAGTTAACATTGCCTCCTATTTCTGGTTTAACCATGCTCGGTGCCTGGTTTCCTCGAGTCAATGCTAGATATTACTCCATAGTGAGGTAATCGATTTCCTCCTCAGCCATTATGAATATTAAAATGCTTAGTAACAAGAAATCAAATTAAAACTAATTTTAGCACCCCAGCAGCGGCGCCAAACACTTGAAGCGTCTTTTATTTTAAATATATTTTTACCAAGTTTTAAATTTATAAAACTCGTTTACCGATACACGCACTAACGAGCAGAGAACCCGGTCGTATATAGTGCATTAGTTTGGTAAATCCGAGGTCGTCCCAAGAGCTAAGGTTAAATAGTTTAATTTGATTATTGTCACGTTGGAAAATGGTTTTTAGATTGATTTTAAGAATTACAAAAAAGTAAATGCAATAAAATAAATAGATAAAAGATATCAGGGAGAAAGGCGTGCTAACCTAACCATTTCATTACCAATGCTATGATTACATTTTCCTGTGCAATGTTTAATTATAAGTTCCATTAGTGGTTCTAAAGTCGACAGACCCGAATTTTCATTTAAGATCGGTCATATGCTTACTCTGCGATCCCACATTCCCCTACGATCATACGAGCAGGGCATCCAAGCTTGCAGTGGTTAAACCCCAACTACCATTAAGACCAATCTATAATCTATACTAATTATTAACCCCCTCTGAAAGAGTTCCCATACTTTTTAAGTATTTAAAGTGACAAAGGCTTTAATTTGGTTAATTCCTACACTAAGGATAGATGTCAAGCTACCATAGTACCCCACTAATCCCATGTTCAACATGGTAAGTCTAATATCAGGATTAATAAGATCTAAGCTACCCTCTACACTACCAAAACATAGGGAACAATGAAAGGCTATAAGGATATCTAACAGAACCATAATTAAACTGAAAATCATAATCACAACACTAGTAACTACATGGTTAGGCCAGCACTAAGAGTGCTTAGCCGCTCATAGTAACAGCAATGTAAGAATTAATAAATAAAGACATGGATTGAATCATCATAATTCTTACAGAGAATGAAATGAATGATTAAATACAATAAGTATGCTAGTTGCTTCTCCCTTGGACCTTGAGATGAAATGCTTCGAACCTTAGGGGTTTAGTTCACCCCTTAGAACTGTGTGTGAAGTGGTGGTGGTGAGTGATGCTGAATGAGCCAGATGAGGGCTCTATTTATAGGTTTCGAAAGGTTTACAACGTAACCCTTATGGGATGTTACGCCGTAATGTTGCTATGTAATCCTCCCATCTTTTAGGCATAAAGGGTGTTACGGTGTAACCTTGTCGCATATGTTACGCCATAATGCTGAGTCAGACACATCATCTCTAGTATATTTGAATGTTGCAACGTAATCTTGGAGACACTTTACGCTATAAAGGGTGTGATGACTCATTTCTTCGTTGGAGTATGTTACGGCATAATCCTTTAGGGATGTTACGCCATAAAGTGCCTTGGACTATTTACTTTGGTGCATTTCTTGTCCCAATCCATTGTCTTTTGCTAAAATGCTCACTTGGTCCCTGAAAACTAATAACAGACAATTAAGTAACATTTTCATACATTAATAACATCTTTGTAAGTATTTTTATAGGGAATTTGATGTTAAAATGTATTAACTATTTGATGTTATCACCTTTTTTATAATTAGAATACACCATCATAACACATTTCTCAAACCTATTATATAACTTATCATGATTATTGACAATAGTAGCAAAACATAAACAACCAAACACTCTTAAGTGAGAGAGAGCAGGAGTTTTTTTATAAATTATCTCATAAGGAGATTTTCCATTTAGCACAGAAGAGAGAAGCCTGTTAATAAGATAAGTAGCAGTTAGAATACACTCAGTCCATATTTTTAAAGGAATTCCCCCTTAAAACAGAAGGGATCTAGCAACATTTAAGAGATGCCTATGTTTATTCTCAGCAATACCATTTTGTTGTAGAGTGTATGCATAAGATGTTTGGTGTATAATCCTTTTATCATTACAAAACCTGTTTAAAGTTTGATTGATAAATTCTATACCATTGTCACTTCTAAAAGCTCTAATACTTTTTAAGCTAATTTTCAATCAAGATATAAAAATTAAAAATATATAAAGCAACCTCATCTTTAGATTTAATAAGATACACCCAAACAGCTCTTGTGTAATCATCCATAAAAATTAAAAAAAATATCTAAACCCCTTAGAACTAGTGATGTGTCATCGTGTAGGTGTTATTTATGTATCAAGTTTTACTATTACTTTAACGGGCAATGTACCCGGTCAAGATGTAGCTTTGTTGGTAAGTAGGGTGTCGATCACTAAGAGCGAGAGCATTAATATCTAATTTATTAGTATTTTAGTTATCTAATTTATGAAAAACCTAAGCTAGTGATAAAGGGGGGTTCAGCATGAGAGATTGGCACGAGTTTGGGTATGTAAGCTAAGGTTTTGATGACAAGTAAAGCAATAAACACACATAAGAAGATTAACAAACGATAGAGAAGCGGTCAAATACTAATATAAAGAAAACATATCAACCATGAATAATCTAATAAAACACAAGTTTGTTTATTAGTGCAATGATATCCTATCTCGAAGTGGCATATCATTCTTAAGACTTAGGCGGGACATCATCCTAAGACCTAGACACGATTAATACTGTCACAATTAATGCATCCATATAAAGCATCCTTTTTGTTAATTATAATCTACCTTAGGATTTAAATAATGGTGCTCTTACTAAACCTAAGCCCACTAGGACTTTACCCACTTACTGCTTAACGACAATTTATATACTAGTAGTCCACTCTGTCCGAGCCCTAACCAATGGAATCAGAACATTATTTGTTGGATTATCTAGGGACACCTGCTAGTCAACTTGTTCATAAAACCAAAGGTAAGGATAGGTCATTTATTTGTAATCCCATGATTCTAGATATATAAATTGCTATATGGAGAGCTATCCCGGACTCTTAGCCTACGCCCACACAACACCGAAGCTGCAACACATTAAATATGTAGGACTAGACCTAGTTGAATGATCAATCGCATATATAAGCACGTAAACAAGTATAAAATGGTAAACATAATCAAACAATAAACGATAAATTAAGACAATCGAGATAAACAAACAAAACATTAAATCTTCATAAACATGGCTGATACCTAAAGGTATCAGCCGATAGTCATTGTAAAAATACACACGGTTTGATATATGAACGATTAAAATAAATAAACCTTAATCGAACGCATATTTGGTTACGCGAAGATTACAAGAGTTTTCCTATGTTCTTAAGGCTCTTTTCTGACCTTCAATGCTCCTTTATTCGTCTCTTGGTCGACTTGGTGGTTTAGGGATTCACTTGCATACCTAAAACTGAGTTTAGGCTCTTGTATTTATAGTGTCTGGAAACGAGTAGATACGCCGTATTGAATCCAGTTAATACAGCATATAAGGAAATTACTTAGAGTAAGGACCAAGTTCATCAGTAATTGTATTAATTGTAGGATTATTGACTGTTGACTGTATTGAATGCAATATCTTTGACTGTTGACTAGTGAATACGACATATTAAATGTCCATGATACGATGTATTGGGTCTTGATCCTTGGTGGTTTATTTGTGAAGTGCAGGCACGGATACGCCGTATCTTCCATGATAGATATAACGTATCGAGGTAAACCCAGTTGGTTCTTCTTTGTTGATGAAAGTATTATATACGACGTATCGTTGATGTGGATACGACGTATTCTTCAAAGTCAGGCAATGGTATTTCAGTTCGTCAAGTCTTGGATACGTCATACAGGTCTAGAATAATACGGCATATTTGCTGTCAGATCAGTAGACTTTCTCGAACTCTTCATTTATGCTCCAAAATGCGTGCCTTTTATATAAACTTCACAAAGTACATCATAATTATTGCAAATAATAAATATAAGCAATTAAGTACCAATTCTTGCAATAATGATATAAAAGTGGGTAAAATATTTAGGATAAATGATGCTATAAAGTGACGTTATTTGATGTCATTAAATATCCCTCCACTTGAATCCTATTTGTCCTAAAGTAGACTTTAGAAAAGTTTTGAAAATGTATCCCAACTGAAGTTAAGGATTTTTCCGTTTAAGCATCGTTTTGTTCTAATCACTTGTACATAACCAAGCTCCTCACGAAATATGGAAATGAAAACACTCAGATCACTCAACTAATCTAGGGTGCAACATTTAATTGATACGCTCAATTGCTCGGTCATGATTAGTTTCATATCATAAGCTTGGCAATGGTACACATCTCCACTGCTAGAGCTAAGAAGGAACAAGTCAAAAGATAATATGGGTTAAGAAGGCTTAAGGTTTGATCATTCAACAGTCTTTCACCATAAGTACCACACCAACGAGGCAGCTAAATAGTACATACACGGCCGTAACGACAGAATAAACATGTACAATTCGATCACATCCCCATTTGTGTTTAACTAGCGATTAGGATGAAGAACGATATAGGGTATGGAGCTTCTAACTTTCACCGAAAGTCATCGACATGTATACATGGCTGTAACGACGGAATAGACATGCATGCTCGTACACATCCTCGATCGAGTAGATCTTAAGGTTAGTTGCTAGGAAAAAGGGAAGTAAATGGTTGTTAAACAAAATTCACGAAACAAATAGATTAAGCCAACAAATATGGTACAATTGCCAATAACTTTCCCTGACCGTTCCATGATAAATACTCGAACATATAGACAAATGCCTCAATAATAGAAATGACAAAGACAACCTAAGTTGGCGTTCCTATAACGGTCAACTTCCCTTACATCCCGCTCTTTACATACTTTACAGAATAAGTGGTGATATCGGCTACTTTTTACAGGACTTTACATCATTGATTTTTGTAACGTATCAACGAATAATCGATCCTTCCAAGTAATTCCTTTGGTATAATCTTCTTTTGAACCAACTATTTTTCTTCCTTTTCTTTTTTGCTGCTTTTTTTGCAATACATCATAAATCTCAGTGTAATTTAACCGTCTTCACTATCATAATTCAACCGGATAATTTTTCCTTGTAACACTTCTTCTTCGGACATGATTCATAATCGCAAAACTAGCAAAACACACGAGCTACATATTTTCTCATTACAATGTGCATTTTTTCGACCATTATAGAGATAGAAATTTTTCACTTTGACGCAGGAAATACAAAACTTTACACGAAAGCAACTAGAAACTTTGATAAGAATAGGCTTAATCTACACGGTAGGCTAATGTGCAAAGGTGTAACAAAACATACAATATTTGGTGTGAAAAAGACAATGATGGCTCAACAGGTTGTTCTAAGGGATCTTACTCTAAAAATGAGAGTAAACAAAGGGTTACACGAGGGTTTAACTAACCAGTGTAGTTAGTCAATTTTACAAAATATAGGCTATTTAGTTTAATCCTAGAAATTTATCAATTGAACATGTTCCTCCATCTAAGTCTACAGTACCCATCATTGCGGTCTCGAGTGATATACCAAGCCAAGTTCTAAAGTCCACTACATCACCGGCACACTTATAATTTTGTGGAATTTTTAGCAAGCATTTGGAAACGGAACATGCTAAATTCTCACAATATGCATCAAGGATTATAGTGCGCTAGGTAATGTAACTAGTGATTTTTACAAAAGTCATGCTATTTTTTTTTAAATTTAGCCTATTTTAAGCACATAGCATGTTATTTTGTAAAAGAAGGACAAGTACGTTCTAATTCTCCACCCCTATTTAAATTATACAACTTCTTCGTTGTATAAATAAAACAATTAAATAATACGGGAAATAGAATTAGAATGATGAACTCCCTTGATATTTTGCTTGGGATGATTCTTCAAGTTGAGTTCTTGGGCAAAAATGTGTTGAACAGTCGTCTTGAGATTTCAAGACTCCAACAATTCAAGATTTACAGATATACAAATACTCCACCAACGTTGTCGTTTCGTTCAGAAGGTTCCTGTATCAATAAGAAACAAGTGCAACTCTATGATAACCAATAATTTGCCCAGGGTTAAGTATTATAAAATATTGTAATTTGGTATTTTGAAGTTTTTCGATCTTGTCAGTTTTCCTAATGAAACCTAAAAAGTTGACTTCTGTTGACTATTTTTGCGTAAAACGATTTCGGTTTAACTGGGAGTTTGATGGAGTTTTGAGTTCATAAATGAATCGCTTTTGATTCATTTATCTATTTTAGAGTGGTTTTGAAGTTTTCTGTGCTTTTCGGGAAGTTTTCCCGCGTTTAGCGAAAAATCATCACGCAACGCGTACCGGCACGACATTTTATTTAAGTGTGGAGATTTAACGAAGTTGGGAATGTGTTAATGGGTTTATTTATTTAATAAATTCATAATGATAAATTTTTTAATTCCTTTAACATTCTTTGATCTCGTTTTAATTCTTCAAGCTCTTTAAGAATTTTATCAAGGACTTCTTGACAATAGACGGAGTCCTGCGGAGGTTGTGGGTGGTCAAAACCAGAATAATCATAACTCGGATTAGGTTCATAGTAAGTTTCATTGATCGGTTGACATTGATAATCATAGTGAGGACCCCCGCAATAAGCACAACAAAGATATTGTTGAGAAAAACTCGGTGAATCTTGTGGAAAATAATTATCATTAAAGTTTTGATTGTAACACGGCTCCTGTTCATAGACAAAACGGGAACTGTGTGAACAATCATAACCATAATGAGCATTATTTCCACATAACTTCACATAATGTAAGTCTCAAACTGGGGTTGTGGAGGTGGGTAAGAAAAATTAGGAGTATTACGAAAGAATTCGGTTTTGGTACATAAGCGATGAATTTCAGTTTCATAATTGCATGTCGGGTGAACAATTGGCAAAATCTGTGGGAGCTCATTAATGGTTTGATTGCATTGTTCTGGATTAGAGATAATCGAAAGTTTTGGTGGACAATTATAACCGTAATGAGCACCTTTCCCACAAGATTTACAAAATGCATTGTCGACAAAAAATTCCATCTGATTGAATCACCGCACCATATCAACAACAATAATGGTCATTTGTGGAGTGTTATCTATGCGAAGACTTTACACGGGACTTATTTACAACCCTTGCTCTTGAAGAGCATTAACAACGTTGGTATTGTCGTTAGATGATTCAGAAGTATCTTGAAAGTCTTTGAAAATTCCATTTTCAACACAATACGCAAGCAAATCTTCATCGAATTTCTTTCGTAAAAATGCACATCCACGACAACTCGGACCATCAACCGGGGTTCCACATCTTGCACAACGCGGAGAAGAGTCGGGTTCGGGAACAAGAATCTTGTTTTCAAAACTTCCTACCGAACAACATTCTTTAGTGTACAAACTTCCACAAGTCGAACACTCTTTGATAGCGTAAAGAGATTTTGAATGATGAGACGCCATAAGAATTAAACAATATAGAGGATTAAGGAGATAAGAATTAAACGGATAAGAGGAAAAAGAAGAATATTTTTAGGTTTTGAAAATAATACATAAGGAAATACAAATATATTTTTTTTTTGGATTTTTGTTTTTAAGATAAACGAAAAATATTTTTGGTTTTTTTTTTGTTGATATTTATAAAAATAAAATAAGAAGAAAAATATTTTTGGATTTTTATATTTTTATAAGAACGAAGATAAACTTTCCGAAGAAAGG
>BQNB010102390.1:3850-21344 GCA_026074375.1 Tanacetum coccineum | reverse complement strand
AAGTCTACCTTAAAAATTAGCGATTGTTTCTTTTTCAACTTGCACCATTGAAGCACTTCGTTAAGGATAAACGGGCCATCTAAAATTTGCCTATCCGCAATAAAAGCTGATTGCACCTCGTCAACAATATCACCCAAGAGACCAACAAGACGGTTCGCCAGAATTTTTGCAATGATCTTATACATACTTCCAATAAGAGTAATTGGTCTAAAGTCTTTTACCAAATTAGCATCTGGAATTTTCGGGATCAAAGCAATAAACGATGAATTACAACCTTTAGGAATTTCCCCATTTGTAAAGAATTGTTGAACAGCTTCAAACATATCATTTTCAATAAGCTTCCAGAAATGTCGATAAAAACCAAACGAGAAACCATCCGGACCGGGAGATTTATCAGTCCCACAATCCCAAACCGCTTTCTTTATCTCCTCTTTAGACACATCTCGCTCCAATTCTATCTGCTGATCACCAGATAATGATTTCGGGTACGTCATAACGATATGAGCTCGATGAACAGCAGGCTTGTCAAATCTTCTACTAAAATGTTGAAAAAATTCCCGTTTCACCATGTCCGGCCTTTCAGTCCACACCCCATCCACCATAATGCCCCTAATGTTAAGTTGACTCCGTTTTTTATTCAGCACACCATGAAAGAAACTAGAATTTTCGTCACCTTCAATGGACCACTTAACCTTTGCTTTTTGAGCCATTTCCAACGACTGTAACTTATCAATAGATTGAAGATTTTTCACCACCTCCATTCTTTTGTTAACTATCTCAGCAGTACCTTCGCCTTTGTCAATCCTCGCCTCCAAAGCCTCTAAATCTTCTTTGTGTTTAGTTGCTACATTTTTCATATTATTCATATTCCTTTTATTCCACTCCCTAATCCTCATTTTAAGATATTTCAGCTTCTTCATCATATTAATCATTGCATTAGAACCGTCACAGGGAGCCTCATTCCATGTATCTTCTACGAATTTATTGAAGCCTTCCATTTCAGTCCAATAGTTAAAATATCGAAAAGGTGTCGGCCCATAATCGAAATGCGATTCACGAAGTAAAATAGGTCTATGATCTGAAAGATATCGATCCAATGTAACCGCTGTAATATACGGACATGAGATCATTAAATTATCGGAAACAAAGAACCTATCGAGTTTACTCATCTTTGTAGCCGATTTATGACACCACGTAAACGAACTGCCACCCAAAGGAACCTCCTCCAAACCCGCATTAGCAATGAACGAATTGAACATACTCGCGCCTTGAGCATTAAACACCGAGCCAAACCTATCAGACCTAAAATGAACCTCATTAAAATCATCCATAATCACCACCTCACCCATCCACTTAGTGATCTCATATGCCAGATAATCCCACAAAGTCAGTTTATCCCTAAGATCATGTGGAGCGTACACCGCAACAATAAGCATATCGTTATCTGTTTTCATCCACACCCCCGTAACATAATAAAAGAATCCGAAACTGTTACACTTGTTTTACGATAGGAACTGGGATCCCAAACACACATAATACCTCCCGAGTTACCAACAGAATCACTATGAACATAGTCGAAAGCATAATTTCCCCAACACATCTTCACGCTAAAAATCTCCATGTTCTCTATTTTTATCTCTTGTAACGCCAGAAAATTCACCTTGTTTTTGACACATAGCTCCTTTACCCAGTCTTTCTTAGCCTTCTGGGCAAGGCCTTGGATATTCAACGACAAAAAATTCATCGATAAAACTCCTTCGCTCCTTGAGACTCAATTATCTCTGTCATGTTGGACATACACCCATCCATTTTATAACCCATTGTCTGCCCCACATTCACCAATTCCTCCATTAGATTCAGAATAGAACCACCTGTGCGTGAGGGCCTCGACTTCTTGAAGTGCCCTGAGCACACCGATTCAGATATATCCTCCTTTGATCCCTTATTAGAACCTTCGCCATTGTGAACAGAATTACCCTCTGCCATATTATACTCATGTATCTTGTCGCTATTATCGTTTCTAGAATCTCCCATATTCATGTTACTCCCATCAGTACCTTCGTTTGGTGTAAAGCCAGGCGGGTACTTTAAACTTTGATTTGATTTATCATCATTACCAGCATAGTCTTTCTTCTGTTTAAGCAGCTTGTAAATGCTAAACGGATCCTCAGAGTGATTCTCCTGCTTACCCGTAGATTCCTCCGCCTCTTTTTTGTCTTTCTGCCCACTCTCCTCAAACACTGTTTCCGGGACTTCTGCCACATCACTGTCGTCTCCACAACTATCCAAATCATTAACTTTAGGACTCCCGTCCTTTGAACCATCATCAGATTGGTCTTCATCATCTGACTCTTCCACAAAATCCGGGGCCTATCCAGGAACTTCTTTGGCTCGAATCCAAAACACCTTACCTCTAAAAATAATTTTAAAAGACTCAAAAATATTCGTTCCAATCTTCGTGTAAACACATAGTCTTTTCGAATGAAAACATCTATCATCCTGGTCGTCAATATCCAGTAATTCTCCCCATTTAGACGCAATGCGTTTGAATGTATTACCCGACCACAGTTTGATTGGGACACCTTCGATCTCCACCCAAACAATTCTTCCTTCATTAGTAAAGTCAGTGGATGCTTGAATAAGCTGAGAAAACCATGACCCGACACCCACATTGTCATAGAACATTTTTTTTATTTGCCTGAAACAAATTCCAGCAATACCCACAATTCCCCCATATACTGTAGTTTGATATCAACAAATCCTTCATTCATTAATACAGTCTTTAGATTAGATAATGAAGCGAATTCTTTCACCCTACCCAACAAGGAATTAGACAAATCCTTTGAATACAAACATTCGTCATCCAAAACAATTGTTGGCTTAGTTTCACTCTCCCTGACCCATCTTGGTTCTTACCTTTCACCACCTAGACATATGAATTTCCCACTTTAGTATCCCCATTGGTATTCTTAAACACATATGTATTACTTCGATGAACCCCAGCATCATTCTTCACCTGCGTATTATTAGCATTCATAGGTGTTCTATGGTATCTAGCAATATTAGCATGGAACTTCAAACGGTCTACCCAAATCGTACATAAGTTATTCACCAACCTTTCCTCATTAAAAACATTAATGAATCGGACGAATCCAAACCGCTTACCTGTATTCGACCTCTTATTTGGGATAAAAACGTCTACGACATGCCCATACGTTTTACATGAGTGAAACAGGTCCTTGGCAGAAAAAGTATCAGGGAAATTTGTGACAAATATAGATGTAGAGATCTTAGAGACATCATCCTCCTTGGATCTATAGCTACCCATAGAACCAAATAATCCTCCGTGAACCGAAAATACAATAATGAAAAGAAAGATCAAAATCAAAAAAGAGGCTCGAATAAACCCTAACTATAATCACGACCGTATCCTTAATGATCTCGTCAAACCTGATAAAGAATGATTAGAATATAGGTCAAAGATCCAATACTCAATATCT
This sequence comes from Tanacetum coccineum, assembly GCA_026074375.1. Taxonomy (NCBI): domain Eukaryota; kingdom Viridiplantae; phylum Streptophyta; class Magnoliopsida; order Asterales; family Asteraceae; genus Tanacetum; species Tanacetum coccineum. The sequence goes on along the minus strand of BQNB010102390.1, from coordinate 17,844 downwards.
CACGTTAAAGGTGAATGGTGATCAACAGGAAACCCTAAGATCACGTCGAACCTAAAAACGAGGAGTACAAGAACGAAATCAAATACAACACTCGATAATCAGACGTTATCTGATGATTGGAGATCAAACAAGAATAAGATTCATGATTTCAAATTTTGGAGATCCCTTTTAAGTTAAACATTCTAATGGGGTGTTTGGATTTTTGTTTTGAAAGTATGTTGCTATCGTTTGTAGTCTCACTTAAAAAACAAAAAAAAAACAAAACAAGGTTGGATCAACTGGAAACCTCTTTTTCTTTAGAGACAAAAACGAAGGTTTGATCCCCACTCTCTACAAAAAGGCCGGAGGTCATTTGAAAGCAGTCTCTCTACCTTCGGGTAGAGGTAAGGTTGTCTTCGGATAGAAGTAAGGCTGTCTACATCTCACATCTTTCATTATCTCGTGAAAGACGGGATTAGATATCGTTGATTTTGTTAGGGAAAAGATTGAGAGACATAAACCTCATGACTAATTTTGTGTCTAACTTTGATGTTGGGATTTAGCAAGTATATAACTGATGACGTATAGTGTGGACCGACCCGGCCCACTTATACTATTATGGGCTTACTTGCTGAGGACGTATAGCATAAGTCTAGCATAACATGATCAAGAACCATATCATACTAGACTGGGGGACATGTTGGCGTATAGTCCGGAATGGGCCAGACCCAATGGGCCGAACCCGATAAAAGGGTGGCCCACATCCTACGTAACCCTAATCCATACACTATATATACAAGGGTAGGATCATCCTACCTACAGATACCTACACAGGTTATTCTCTACCACCTCTTTACTATATGCTTATACTATTCTGACTTGACCGTCGGAGGGTGGATCCCGGGGCTCCGGCCTCGGGTCCCCTTCTAACCGGTTCTTCTTTGTTGGCAGCACTATTCAAGGCCCGAAAAGACGACGAACGGCACCAGGAGAGTCGTCAGGACTGGCCCGACCAAATTATGCATCAACAAGTTGGCGCCATCCGTGGGACTCCGAATAAACTATGTTTCGTGTTCTCATATTACCGAAAAGCAAAAATCGGTTTCTAAAGTCGGTAACTCTAAAACCTTCGTATTTTTGTTTTTCACTCATTGCATCCTGCCATGCGTCAAACTTGATTTACCAAATCAATAAACATCATGTGATTTTAATATCACTTTTAAAAGCACATGTTTGTAGTTAATAGACAATCTTCTATTCTTTGAAGTTTTCGTAAATTTATTTTGTTTTCCACTCGTAACTTTGAAGTGACACCCGTTTTGTACGTCTGCTTTTCGGTACAAAGTCACCATTGGCACCGACCCCTATTATTTTTCCTTTTTAAATTTGATAAAGATGTTTTACATATCTTTTTTAATTGGTAACAACATATTACCAATATTTTTTAAACTTGATAAGATCTTATCCATATCTTTTTAAATTGGTAACAAGATATTACCAATATTTTTTAATTTGATAAAAAGATTTTATCCATATCTTTTTAAATTGGTAACAAGATATTACCAATATTTTTTAATTTAATAAAAATATTTTATCCATATCTTTTTAAATTGGTAACAAGATATTATCAATATTTTTTAATTTGATAAAAAGATTTTATCCATATCTTTTTAAATTGGTAACAAGATATTATCAATATTTTTTAATTTGATAAAAAGATTTTATCCATATCTTTTTAAATTGGTAACAAGATATTACTAATATTTTTTAATTTAATAAAAAGATTTTATCCATATCTTTTTAAATTGGCTATTTGTACCCCCCCTAAAAAGCCATTGGTACTCCCCCTTCGTACCCCGCCTTTTTTTTGTTTTTATTTTTTTATTTTTTTTAATTTTATTTATGTTATAAAACTGTGAAACGCAGAATCTGGAATGAAAATAATAAAGTTTAACAAGTCAAAAATGTTAAACTGTTAAAAAATACGAAACATAAACTGATAAAAAACTGTGTTACATTGTAAACAGGAAGACAAAAAGCATCAAAAGTACAAAACATTTGTATTTTCAATGAGTCGGGAGGTACAAATAATAACACCCTTACTAAAATCAAAGTACCTTGTAGATCATTAAATAAATCCATCTAAATACATACAAAATATTGCAGTCTCGATTTTAACATATACTAACAACAGATGTACAAATAAAACAAAGTACCATCTACTTAGTCAATGAGGAACCTGTTAACCTACTCACGTATGCCGCCTGTAGTTCCTCGGGAAGAACAAAAAAACACTTATGATATAAATACCCTTTCAAAAAACCATTTGTACCTCCTTATGTTTTTTTATTTTTTTTTATTTTTTTTTATAATTTTATATATGCTATAAAACTGTGATACGAAAAAAACGAAATGAAAAATATAGTTTAACAGGTCAAAAGTATGAAACTATTAAAAATTACGGAACAAAAACTGATAAAAAAACTGCGCTGCACTGTTAAAAAGGAGGGTACAAAAGAAATCTTTGTACCTTTTTAGTACTTTTTAGCGGGACATGGGGTACCAATAGTAGCACCCATTAGCACGTTCAAAATTAGTAATAAATGCTTTTATGACAATAAGCTAGAAAAAATAAGCATTGTTTAAAGGGTACCCCTATTGGTACCCCATGACTCACTCAATAGTGTCAAAAGGTAAAAAAGATTCATTTTGTACCCATTTTTTACAGTGCAACGCAGTTTTTTATCAGTTTATGTTCCATAATTTTTGACAGTTTCATACTTTTGACCTGTTAAACGTTATATTTTTCATTCTGTTTTCTCCGTGTCACAGTTTTATAACATATTCAAAATTATAAAAATACAAAAAAAAAATACCACAGAAAAAACGCAAAAAACCAGAGGGGGTACAAATGGTGTTTCAGGGGGGTACATATAACATAAGCCTTGTTTAAAATGATTCTGTAACAATATCAAATAATCAAAAACCATACATCATGAATTATTACTCCCTCCGTCCTAAAATTATTGTCCTCCGACAAATAACACACAGTTTAAGAAAAGTGCATTTATTACTGCTTTCTCTTTCTTACTTTTTGACAAAATGACAGTTATACCCTTAGCTAATTAATTAAACTATTCTTTGAAGTTTGTAATAAAAATTTCAAACAAGGGTAATATAGTAAACTTGATCAAACTTCCTTATCTATTTTTAGTAGTGGACAATTAAATTGGGACATCCCAAAAAGGAAACGTAGACAATAAAAATGGGACGGGGGGAGTATTAATTAATAAAGCTATGATTCAGAATAAATTGTTTACGTTTCATACCTGAATCGTGTCATTTCCAGCTAATGCTCTTGCTTGTCGGGTTTCTGATCTCCTTCTAACCTTACTAAAATTCTTCCTATAATTCGTAACATACCGATCAAGTTCCCATAACGTTTCAATATCAACACTATCAATATCAATTTTTCCTCATCATTTTGTGACAGCGTATTATTCTTCTTAATAATTTGAACAACGCCATCACGATGATTCGACGGTAAATTTTGAAGATTTAAGCTAAGCTTTTGTTTCTCTTCATAAGTCATGTCTCTTTTATTTGGCTCACGCGCTTTCGGTTTCTTAGCTTAGGTACAGGTGTCCTCCTGAAGGGAACGTTAGCCGCTGGTCTTGGTAAAACCATGGACTGTGATCTATCGATAGCCGCGGGTCTTGGTTAAACCATGTACTGTGATCTATCGAGATTCCGTACGGGGTTCACGAAATTAGGACTCAGACTATGACTAAACTGATGCTGATTATGCTGAACAGTCCATATATTCAATCAGACTCGATCACACCCCTTTGTATCTTCAAATATATTCAACAACTGTTCAGCCATAACATAAACTTCATGCCCTTTAGGATTATAAGACATCGCGTTATTAAACGTCAATCTAACATCCTCAGCAAACTCAGTAGGAACCTTATAAAAATTCTGCGCTAAACGGCTCTTAATGGTACCTACCTCCAGTGGGACGCTTATAAGTCAATAATAATCAAACAACCCCAAAAGCTTCGCGTTAACAGGCTCATTAAACACCCACCCATGTTTATGTTTCATCAACCTCTGCAGCAAAGTACTACAACTCCTAAACACCTGAATCTTATGCCTTTCTAAACCCGTAGTCGGTTTCGGCCTTTTGTTACTCTCGGGCGGTAACCGATCTTTCCCTAGCAAAAAATCAGAATTCGAGTACAGATGGTTTGCTTTCGGCGTCCTCTTCTCTTTTCAGTATACTCCGTTATTAACAAAAGCGGAAACACTCTAATTATGCCGTAAACCCGAACCCGTATCAGAACTACACGGAACGACTTAAACAGCGGTCTGTTGAAAGTGGTAACAGGAGGAGTATGATAATGCAACAGTGTTGGCGATTGCTGAGCTTGTTGTTGTCGCTGATAAACATAATCAAGATTATGATTATGAACGACAGGAGCGGGGTCCACCACAACAACAGTCTGTTGCTGCTGCTGCGCCTGCTGATGCTGACGCGTCATCTCAATCTCGTTTTCTTTCTCTTCAAATCTCCGATACAAAATTCTGACTTGCTCCAGCTCTTGTTCTAAGTTCCCTTTCAAATTATTGATTTCGGGTTTCGGGGTGGACGATTTTAAGCAAATCTTGACACGATCATCTAACAGGCTCACAAGTGGCCCTTGTTGTTGTTCTTTTAATAAAGGGACACCGTTTTCGTGAGGTTGACTTTGACCAGATGATGAAGGATCATTATTAATTATCGGTTCGATCCCCGGAGTTACGACGGGTTCGACAGGGGTGGTGGTTTTGGGTTTTTTGGGTCTGCGGGTGTAGACTAAATTAACGCAGGTGCTTTTTTGTTTATTGATTTTATCAGCATCTATTACAACTTCTGAACCCATATTAAAAAAGAAAGATGATTTTGTATAAAAATTGAAACTTTATTAAATTCGATGAAACGATAATCGATTTCTCCGAAAGAGACGAAGAAATCGAAAATCTAGGGTTTCTTGAATTTGGGGGAAACTGAGAAATTTCAAGAATTGAAACCCTAGAAACAAAACTGAACCGTAAAGATTCAAAATTAAAACACTATGAATGAAATTAAACGGTTCAACTGCAAAATTGAAACCCTAGAAACGAAAGCGAACGGTGAAATTGGTTTAATTGAACGGTAAGAAACCAGATCTGAAGTAGAATAAGGGTTTAATTCGAAGGAAATTAGGGTTTACGGAATTGGCGTTCGTAACGAAAGAGGGGAAAAACGATTTTTTTTTATTATTTTATTTATTTTAGAAAAAAGAAAAAGAAAAAAGAAAAATAGAAATTGGGGGAAAATAAGAAATTAGGGTTTTAGATTGTGGATGATTTTGAGAGGTGGGTTTGTTTGGTTTGGTTTAGATCCGAATTTGTTTGAATAAGGCGGGACAAAAAGAGGTTGGGTTGCTTTTCTTATTTTATATATCGCACGACCTCCTCTTTATGTTTGACTATTAACTTTTTAGATTTTTTCCATGTTTAATTTTTAGATTTTTTGTTAATCAAGTATAATAAAAACTAATTTACTAGTTCCCGATTCAAAAGAGCAAACCGTAACTTTTTATTATATATTGCAGGGGTGAGCATTATAGATCGCGGATCGAACCAAACCGAATCGGATCAAACGTATTTTGGTCCGGTCCTCAATCCGGTCAAGTTCTGTTGGTCCGGTCCGATCCGGTTTTCTTCGGCACTATGATCAAGCTCTATTATATTGCATCTATCAAATGAGCAAAATGAGCTTTGTTTTGGAAAAAATGGATTTATAATATTAAAGGACAATGTTGTTTAGCTAAATTAAAACGATTTTAATGTTAACAAGGTCCAGTTCAGGTCCTTAATATACGTATAGAATCGACTAAGAAGAAAGATGTACTCTACCAATATCAAACGAATGACCAACAAATCATATACCAATGATACTTGTTAATTAGCCAAACTCAAATAACTAAAATCACAAAAGATCTAAGAAGAAACTGTAAGGAAAACATGGTAACACTTTTATTAAAATAAAAACAAATAAAATTAATAATAATTAACAAAAATTAAACAACAGAAAATAAAACAGATATAATTGGGTAGAAGCAAAAGACAGACAATATGAACGATAAATAAGAAAGCAGTAAAAGGTTGTGAACGAGGCACATGTTGGACATGCCTCCCTTAAAACAGATTCGCCGTCTGTCTTCCAGGGTACAACGTTCAAAGCTGTTGTACAGCCAGACTTGACATACGTGCCTGAAATATCACGGAAAACTGAGTGCTTCTGATCGAAAGACTGCTGAAAAACTTGTTAATGGAGCTTTTCTCTTTTGTGTGTTTTTTGTTGTTCGTCTATCTGGAATGGTTGAGATTGCCATCTATTTATACACATTCATATGTAACATACGGTGTAATGGTGCAATCAATATGGTTAATGATTCATTAATTTTCTGTTATAAACCTTTGAGTCAAAAAATAACCGCCAATTAAATTGTCAATTAATGACTCAATTAAATTACTTTTATAAAACCTTTGAAAACAAAATAAAAAACATCAATCAATTGGTCAAGCAAGGACCTCAATAATTTGCAGTTACGCAACGAGCCGTAACTGACATTTAACCATTTTTCTTCATTCCAACTTCCTTCTTTTAGCTCGATATCTCATATCTACACTAACTCTGTTTTGACATATACTGGACTACGACCTGTGCCTTAACATTTAATAATGAGAAACACAAGTTTTGTCCACTATCTTTATACCGGGTATAACACTTTTTGTCCATTTTTTTAAAATTTGCGGGTTAAGCAAACCCGAGTATCCATTCCACATTTGAGCCAAGATTAACAATTTCGTAAATCTGATTGGCTCAAATGTGAAATGGATACTCGGGTTTTGGCTTAAACCCGCAAATTTTTAAAAAAATGGATCAAAAGTGTTATACCCGATAAAGATAGTGGACCAAAATTGTAGTTTTCTCTTTAATAATTATATTTATCAATAATTATCTACGTCAAAAGTTAGTGAAAACACATTTTTCACTAAAATTTTTCCAACAATCCCCCACATGAATTAAAATCGGTCGAAAACACTCAAAATTTTCGGCGAAATTTATACGGTTAAGTCCTGCATATGATAGGTAGGTGTGACCCTTTGAACCTTCCCTTGTAAGATGCACTTAGCCTCCTAGATCTGAGTAGACGCGATGTCCTTGAACTCAGCTTCTGTTTACGTAGACGACAATACACACTCACACACGACTCTCCCTGACATTGTCAAGTCCTCATAGTCGTGCTCGTTATGGTCATGAGCACAGCCTGGTTCTGCAAAAGAGCCATTAGGATTGCGCCCCCACAATTCCCCTTCGAAGCGACCCCTGACTCTCTCTCACATAGGTGATTTCATCTGAATCATTAAAACAATACTTGCATATTTCATCTTGAATCGATTATGCTTATGATTTCATCTTTGAACCATTAAACCAAAGATATGTTTAACCTCTCAACAAGTCAATTGTTATAGGAATGGACTATGATGTTACAATTTAAGTAATCACCCATTATTGACGTGACATCCCCCACATTTCTATGGATTAGGTTGTCCTATTAACTAGCGAACCCAGAATCTTGGGATCTCCAGTCAACTGTGGTTAGGTTTTACCACCATCATAGAAACTCATTCTTTTAAGTGGCTTAGATCCATTCCATTAACGACTTCCTAACTAACTCTCTGCTATAAGCCTTTCGCATAAGCGGATCCGCGATGTTATCCAATGACTTTACGTAGTCAATCGTGATAACTCTATTTGAGAGTAGTTGTCGCACCAATCATCGTTTATGATGAATATGTCTCGACTTACCGTTTTACATTGTGATATGAGCTCTGTCAAAATTCAATTGACTATCATACTTTATAAACATGGTCGTTACCGGTTTACGCCATCTTGGTATGTCCTTCATATTCCATAAATTTATCTTAAATGATAAATTCAGATTTCATCATAGATTTAGCTATCAGCGTCTGTTTGAAATACTGTCAATATTTCTAAGACACAGCTTCCACTTAGCGTAAATACATCCGCTCTAGTGGATCTAGATTCTTATTCATCTAAGAATCTGTATTTGCATTACTCTATCATTTGATAGTAGCCGTATATCTTCCATAATGCAATCATAGTACCCATGTAATACTTATTCAAATGGTCCCCACTTGAATTACTGGTATATCTACTTAACTTAACAATAAGTTCTAAATTAAGTCAGACGCACGTCATTAGACACATAAGATGCCCAACACTCTTTGAGTATTCAAAATGGGCAACACCTTTAGATTAAAAGATGTCATTGAGTTCTAGCTAGGCCGAAACCCCCCACAGTGAACCTCTCAAGAATATTGTCCTTACAATGTTTTTGACTTAACACAAATCCATATTGGTTCACATTCAAGAACCATATCCAACAACTAATGAAGTTCATGTCAAATCTTGACTCCAACATACCATTGGTGGATTTGTTTATCTTCTTATCACTTCTAGTGATAATTATACCATCTATGTATAAACACAGGAGTACACATATACATCCATTAATTTCGAATCCACATTCTTACATGATATGGTGAAATTTGATGTCCTAGTATTTGAAAAGCTTTCGTAAGTCAAATAATGACTAACTAGCCTACAACTTTGCTCTCTAATCCAGGAGCTATGAAACCCTGTGGTTGGTTCATATATATTTCTTCTTCTAAATCTCCGTTTAGAAATGTCGGTTTCACATCCATTAGGTGAACTTCCAAATTCCTTAATGCGGCAATAGCAAGTACCATTCTAGTCGAGGTTATTCGCGTAACAGGAGAATAAGTATCAAAGTAAATCTAGAACCTTCGCGTTATCTAAATTCTTTGATAACCAATCTGCTTTGTGCTTGGCAATGGTGCCTTCGGCTTTCAATCTCTCTTTAAGATCCTTTTATAGCCCTAGTTGTTTACAACGGGAAAGGTAAAACCACGAGCTTACCAAAGTATGTTAAGTATAATAACATATAATTTCACTTTTATTGGCTTCTTTTCATTGAGCCATTCCGAGGAAGTTACCGCTTCTCGATAAGAAGTAGGTTCATTTCCTACCATAAAAGAAACAAAATGGGTACATAACGATTCTCTGACTTTTTGCCTTTTGCTTTCTCTAATGTTCAACCTCTTCTTCCTTGGGTTGATCTTATCTCTCATCTTGGAGATCATTATCATCCCGTTGTCTCTGATCTTGGACAACTTCATCATTTATTCTAGATGATCTTCCAATTTTCTTTGTGAACAAGGAAATATATTTTCAAAGAATGAAGCACTTCTTTATTCCATTATCATATCCTTAAGTATATCAACAAATACAAAGAAATCATAAGCACTACTGTTATGAGCATATACTAAGAACATGCAATTCACAGTTTCAGGTCAAATCTCTTGAACCTTGGGGTTCAATACAGATATCTTAGCTAGATACCCCCCACAGTTGTAAATACTTATAAGATAGTTTTCTTCTCACCCATATAGTTCATAAAATTATCTTACTTTCTTTACAAGGATATCTAAAAGATAAGTAGCCGATATAATTCGCCTTTCCCCAAATGCCCATGGCTTAAACAGAACTTTTACGAACTTGACATATAACCATATCTTCTAAGGCACGATTCTTTTCTATATCAAGAGCAATATATTTGTGTCTTATTTTAAGTTTAACACATAAATTTAGAAATGGAGACACAAATTCACCTCCGATATGACTTCGAACCACCTTGTATCCGATAATAAGTTGATTCTCAACTTATTTATATAGAACAATCTTGTCTATATCCTTACTCTCAAGTAAGTGTACATAGCAATATTTTGTACTACCATCAGCAAATATGATGAAGTACTCGCTATTCGCTACCTTAGTAGGTATCAATTCCAATTCACATAAAACCATGTGAATCCTATCAAGGGTTCGGTTATTTCCGTTCAACCGAGAGAAAAAACAATCTTGTCAATTTGGCTTCAACACAAGTTTTAATTTGTAGTCCGTGTCAATACAAAAATGGGTATCCAATTTGGTTTAATTAGGCAACATATTGAGTTATAATTTAAAATATGTCTGAGTCAGCCATGCCATACGTTTAAAGAATCAAATAAGTTAAAATCACACTCATTTACTAAATGAAAAAACCATTAAAAATATGTTAAGCATAAACATTTTAAATGTGTAACCCCATACGTGACCTTAAATTAAGTTATTCTTAACTCAATTTAATTGAATTTTAGAACACAAAATGAAAGCCAAATTTTATCAAGCAACCATCCGGACACAAGATTTCTACGAATCTCCGGCACGTACAACGCGTTGGTTAACTTAAACTCTTTTCCAGATGTGAATCACATCTCCTTTTCCCCTGATATTAGCAGAGAGAGTTGCCCAAATTCAATCTCTCCATTCTCCAGATTGCATTGAAAGAGATAATCAAGACTCCTTATCCAACCAATTATACATTACTGATAATCAGGTAAGTGCTAATCCACCATTACCTAAGGTCAGATTCCCCCCATGGCCTCAGTTTTTATGTCATTCAGACCATATAACGCATAGTTATGGCACATAAGGTTTCTGAATGCTTCAAAGCATCTACCGTACACAACTCATATCGGACCTCGCCTTTTAATCAATTCGAGAGCAGATCCTTTTAATGTCACCATCGTGACATACCAAATAATTGTTAATACGAGGCGTCCATTATTAATTTTGCAACTAATTTTGGTACTAGATTAACAACTTTGCTTAATCACATATGGTCTCTTAAACAAAACGATTTTAATCACTTTTGTTTAAAACGCTAATGTTTTGTAAGATCTGTTATACAAAAACACTTTAAAGGAAGTCTTTCGACTAAACAATTAACCAATATCACCTATTACATAATGTTTAAAAAAAACAGATATCATATTTTAATCGACTTTTGTTTAAAACGCTAATGTTTTGTAAGATCCGTTATACAAAAACACTTTAAAGGAAGTCTTTCGACTAAACAATTAACCAATATCACATATTACATAATGTTTAAAAAAAACAGATTGTAAATGGATTTAGTCAATTTTCATCTAAGAAGATCTTATAGTTCAGTTTCAACATGATCTATTTCTACAGAACAACGAAACTCAACAAGGTTGTCAGTAGATCACTCTTCCTAAAGAAACTCAACAAGGTTTCTATAGAACTTCTTTGTACCAACATCCTCAGTTTTGTACTTGCGTTCCAATGACTCCCATAATTCCTATGCAGTCTGTTTTGCAATACACTTGTACAAAGATCCCACATACCATATCAAAACATAGTTGTGACACAAGAAGTCTGAATGTTTCCATGCTTCCACATCTTGCACAGCCTGAGGTGCAGTCTCATTTAAGAACCACGCAAGGTTCAAAGTTCCAAGATAGAAGAACATCTTCTGTTGCCACCTCTTAAAATTCTGCCCATTGAATTTTTCTGGTTTTTCAGCATGATTAGCAACTGTGTTGGTAACTGGCGCACCAGTTACGTTTACAGGAGTAGTCACAATCGTGTTTGTCTTCTTGAAAGATCAAACACAAACAATTAAATAAACTGTAATAATCCGGTATCCAAGAAATTCAATATTGATTTCTATAACCTTGTACCGGATCTGCTTCAAAGAAACTCAATCTTGGTTTCAATGAATCGATATTTGTCATGATTTGCAACCATGTTAGTAATTGGCGCACCAATTACATTCACAAGATTCTCAAAGCTCACACTTGTGTTTAAACACGAACAATTTAGAACTGTTAAAATAATCTTGATATCTAATAAACTCGACTTGGTTTATATAAACTTGTACTAAATCCAATTCAAAGAAACTCAAGCTTGCTTTCGATGAATCAACTGGATCAAAATAGATCAATTTGATAGAAACTCAGCCTTGGTTTCAAAATAAACTGATCTAAACAACTGTTTTTAAAATCGTTATAGATCTGTAATTCAAAATCTGTTTAATTAAAACTGATTTCTAAAGAAACTCAATCTTGGTTTCGACAGAAAACAATTTATAAAATCTGTTAATAATATTAATATGATTTATCAAAAGTGTTTTTAATTCGGTAAACCGAATCTGTTTTAAGATTGTATGGAAACATGTACACTTTTATTAAAATAAAATCAGATTATAATTAATAATAATTAACAAAAATTAAACAACAGAAAATAAAACAGACATAATTGGGTAGAAGCAGAAGACAGACAATATGAACGATAAATAAGAAAGCAGTAAAAGGTTGTGAACGAGGCACATGTTGGACACGCTTCCCTTAAGAACAGATATCGCCCGTCTGTCTCCCAGGTACGACTTTCAATAGCTTTGATAACATCCGGACATGACATAGCTGCCTGAAATATCCACCCGGAAAACTGAGTGCTCTGACCCGATAAAGACTCGGAAAACTTTGTTAATATTAGGACTTTCTCTTTTGTGTGTTTTGGTTGTTCGTCTATAATGGATAGATTGCCATCTATTTATACACATTCATATGTAACATACGGTGTAATGGTGCAATCAATATGGTTAATGATTCATTAATTTACTGTTATAAACCTTTGAGTCAAAAAATAACCGCCAATTAAATTGTCAATTAATGACCCATTAATTTACAGTTATAAACCTTTGAAACAAATAATAACAGCCAATTCAATTGTCAATTAAGGACACATTAATTTGCAGTTACCAAACGAGCTCATTTTCCTCCATTCCAACTTTTCTTCTTTAAGACTCGATATACTGGCCTTACATTTAATAATTATATTTATTAATAATTATCTACGTCCAAAGTTAGTGAAAACACATTTTTCATTAAAAAATTTTACTAAATTTTTTCCAACAGAAACTAAATCTGCAGCAAATAAAAACCATCAAACAAAATTTGAATATAAAAGCGACTTTTGCTACTCTTAGTTGCATCATGTATGTGTGCAGAGTAAACTTCTATGTTATCTAACAACAAAAATTCAAGTTTTAAGAGCTATTTTACATCTTACTGATAAACTAGGCCTATAACCAAACATAACAGAATAGTTACCTAATTGTTTAATGCACTAGAAACTAACAAAAGTGTTTATTGTTTTACATTGATAACTGTGCAGATATATAAAGGCGCAAAACTTGCATTTTTCAGTCTAACAATCTTGCAGATCTAAGAACAATACTACTTTTCAAGACCAAACTTGACCTCAGATTAACTGCATTTGCGATTAACTGCATTTGGAAGCAGAAGAGACATCAAACCATTACTACTAGAGGTGTTAGACGGGTCAAAACAAGTATATTTTTTGTATGTATCATAATAGGTTGACCCAAGCTTTTTTTTTTAAATATTTAAATGAGTAAATTACACCGTTCGTCCTTGTGGCTTGCGTTGACCGCAGCATATCGTCCTTTGACCGAAAAAATTGCACCGTCCGACCTTAAGTGGGAAACGTTTTCTGTCGTTGGTTCCTCTCTTTAACGGACCCCAGTAACACTTGTTAACTGCAAACCAAAAATACCCCATCTTATCTTCATGTACATCTCTTACCCATCTCCATCTACTTCCATATCTTCATCTTAAAAAGAACACTTGAAAACCAAAAATACCCCATCACGTTCTCATTTTTCAAAAACACCAGTAATTCATTCCATTAATAAAAACAAAACTAAAAAAAAGTCTTAAACCAATCCATTTACATCGTGAAAGAGACCAACCAATCAATTTTTACAAATTTATTAGAAACCCACAACATCAATCCATCTACAAGATCTGAAAAACCTAGTATCAGAACGAATTAATTTACGAACTCCATTGATAATCCAAACGAATTACGCCTAAAATAAAAAACAACCATATCTATTGCGTGGGTGGTGGCCGTGGGATTCGTCTGTGTTAGATGTACTGGGAAGATG
>BQNB010102389.1:0-24255 GCA_026074375.1 Tanacetum coccineum | reverse complement strand
TACAAGGCAGTAAAATAAACTGAATAAAATGCTAAAATGACTTAAATAAAAATTACAATAAAACTAAGATAAGAAACTAAGATAAGCTAAGATGCCTCCAAGGCTTACAAAAGGCTCTATTTATAGCCAAAGCTTTTATTCTTGGGTCTTCCAACTGTGCTTCTTTTGTGAGAGCTTCACTAGGTGTTTTTGTTGTGTGAGGGATTTGATAAAAGCAATCTCTGCCATCCAATCTTCTTGTGTTTCTTTTTAAGTCAATTACAACCATCGAAAAGTTTAGAAAGTGGTGAAGGATTGCCAACATGGCAATTATAAAGCTGGGGGGAGATAGTGGAGGAGGGGGAAATGTTTTATCCAGGATGTTGAATGGTTTGCAGGGTAAAAAAAGGTGAAGGGGACCCGTGAGTTGTTCTTGGGTTTTGTTGGGCGGGAAAGATGGTTTTGGGTAGGTTGACAGCTTTGGCCCCTAATCTTTTATAACTTTATTGTAAACTTTGCCCTTTTATGATACAACTTTAGAGGTTTGGCAGAACTGGCCCCTAAAGTTATACTTCACCCGGAATGCAATTTCAGCCCTTGTCTTTTACTCTCGTAATACAACTTGAGGTTTGGCAATTTTAGTCCCTCAAGTTATATTTTCTTCACTTGGTTGACTTTTGACTTTGACGGGGTTGACTTTCCTGTTGACTTTTTGACTTTGGCCTTGATTTGACTTTGTCTTTTCCATTCCGTGCTTGGCTTTGTTGTTTTTGGCTTTCTTTTTGTCCTTTTGTTGAATATCCATTTCCTGCACAATTCAAATGCAAAACATACAAATACAATGTATTCTTGGTACGTTTTTAGTCATTTAAGTTTGTTTTTATTGGAAAATAGTATGTGTATTTAAGCATATACCAATTATCCAAAGTCAATTTAACGACTCGAAGAGCTCATATTATCAACATATTAATATCCAAAGTCAATTTAACGACTCGAAGTCAAATTTAACGACTAGTAGAATTTATAATACTAACATATTAACATCCATAGTCAATTTAACGACTTGAAGTCAAATTTAACGACTTGAAGTCAAATTTAACGACTAATAGGATTTATAACTTAGGCATTGATTGTAATGATGTATCAGATTAGCATATAGTCTGGTAAAACACTTGTATTCATTATTTATAGCATGTATCCCCCTTACGGGTTTATGAAAGCATTTAAGAGATTAAAAGTGAGGTTATGAACTCAATAAGTCCTTGAAAAGTAATCACATCGTTCTAAGATAAATGAATATGTAAAAGTGTTTGTAATAAGCATGTATCTCCCCCAAAACAGTAAAATAGTAAAAGAGGGGCTATGAATTCACGTATCATAATAGAATATAGTTTATAGCATGTATCCCCCTCGCGGGTTTATAAAACATTCAAAAGATTGAAAAGCGAGGCTATGAACTTCACCTGATAGGTAGATGTAATATATATTCCAAAATGAAAGCTGACGACCTTATCACAATCTTAACGGGGATAGTTGATATAGCAAAATGATAGTAAACAGCCACGTCACACAACCTGAGTAGAATATGTCAAGTCTTAGGAAGATTGTACTTTAGAACTTTGGTTTAAGAGTTATGAGTTTGATTGAAGAGTTTGGAATTATTGTATCACCGTTCGGGCCATCATAATTCAGAAGTCATTCAGTAAACGTTTGAGGAGCTAGGGCACTTTAAATCGTAAACCCAACAACTCAGTCAGAACGTAATACCAAGATGAAACCTCTTAATATGAAGCTCCCTAGTATTGTGGTACAATATAGCTTCCGGATGATCGGTTTTAAGCGTTTTATTCAATATCTGGAAATGTTAAGCACGTCAAGCGTTAATTAAAGTTATGTCTGGTAATGTTTTGAATGTGTTTTTATACTTTTTCAAAATGTTACATTTTAGACCCTGGGGTTTGGAAAATTGCAAGTAGACCCCTATGAACATTGAGATCAAATGCAAATTAAGTCACCTGCATAGAATCTAAAAGGTGTGGGACTGTTGGAAGAACTTGTCTCCCGTCGATTAAGAAAAATATGTAAGATTTATGTCCTAACGTTCAGCTCATTGTTAAATACGGAAACTTATAGCCACCAACGGGAGTATGGGAAGTATATTAGATATCAGTTTGTAAACGTATTTCATCCACTATTGGATATACACTTGTGTAATTCATCTAGTACCGAGAACACTCGCTTGAACTTTCATTGGCTATGTTCGAATGAATCACAAAGATAGAACCATTATGAAAAATACGTCTGCTTCTTTTGAATTTTAATATATGTAAGCAGAAATCAGTTTTGGAGGAACCCCGTGAATCTTATGGTTTGTTCTTGGCAACCAACATTTTAACCATCTAAACCACATGTTTTATTTAAACCATAAATATTCAGCATATTGTTCTTTGTGAAAACAAGTTTTTTTTGTATGGATCAATTATAAGTTTATAACCCAGTATTATAATTGCAGACCTAAAAAATTAACAAGCCGTGCAGATAAACCTAATGTCATCAACAGCTATGATTACACCTTACAGATAAAGAAAGTCCATAATATATGCATTATATTACAATGTACCTTCCTAAAAGCTGTCTCCCAATATCCATTAATTCTGCCACACTTTTGTCACCATCATGTACAAATTCCAAAGTCTAACAACACGCAGAGATGATGGTCAGGATATTTGAACACGATTAAAAGTTTTCTTACAATTTCAAAGTTCTTATTGGGGACGATTTCCCATTCCTGAAAGAAATATACAATTTCCAACTCAAGGACAACACGACTAACCAGAAACTTGAAGCTAATTTTGGAACTTTATAGTTAATTCAATATGCAAAAACGAACACTTCATAATCGAAACAGATTTAAAACTTTTCAAAAATATCCATAACAAATACGAGAAGTTAATAAATCTAACGACAAATTTGCAACGAAATCTACATCAATAGTGGAAAGACATGTTAAAGATGAAGTACACAAGTACTTAAGCTAAAAGTCTTTCACATAGAAATTAATTATTATACAAACTGAAATCGATCAAGTTATTGAATAATACCTAAAAATTATTAACAACCATTCCCAATCCGTTATCTGATTAAGTTCATTTGATGTAAAACCCAAAAATTTGAATTTCATTTCATATTGGTAATTTTGAATATAACCTAAAGTTTATTAATAAGCGTTTGAAATTAAAACCTTAGGTTATAAATATTTGTAAATATTAAAGATATAACATAAGATATATTGTTAACTATATATATATATATATATTATATTTTATATATATATATATATATATATATATATATATATATATATATATTTTTATACTATTATATATATATTTTATACATAAATTCCTAATTTTTTTGTATGAAGTCCCAACCCCTTTTATATTAAGAAATATTTTTGATTTTTGGTTATTTAGGTTTATTTACTTTCCTTTTTTGTTTAAAACATATTTTAAGTATTAAGAGTAAAAAGGTTTTAGTAAATATTTGTGTAAACTTCAAAATGGAAAAAAATATTTTTGTCCCCCTCCTCTTTGAGTGTAACCGGCCATATATGATGTATAAACACACCATATCTTTTATTTTGTTAGCTACATATATTTTAGGAATGAAGTGTGAATAATGTGTAATCTTTTTAAAGTTATAAAAGATTTTTTCCCCTCCTCTACCCCTTATAAAATCCGGCCCCCTCTTCCCCATTCACCATATTCTCTCAAAAATTTCACTCCCAAAAATCTTGTGTAATCATCTCTAGAATTTGCAAGAAGAAGTTGGTGATTCGGGTAGAGTTTTCAAACCTTGGTGTTCTTAGTGTAATCTTTGATTCTTGGTGTTTGTTCTTGTTCTTGTCTTCATCTTGGTCTCCATAGGTAAGTCTTGATTTTGTTTCACTCTTGTTGTCACCATGATTACATATGCAAAAGTTTTCATAAAAACCTAAAAGATTGTAAGAAATAATGTGTTTATGTTCTTGTCAATTTCTCTAGGGTTTAATCTAATTAAAATGGTTAAATTACATGTTATGAAACTCTAAGATGATCATTAAATGTGTTATTAATAAAAACTACCAGATTAGAAACCCTAGGGTTGTTTTGATGGGTGTTAATTAGGGTTTTCATGGTTAAAAATTCTGGGCAGAATTTTAGGTCATGTTCATCGGGGTATATCTTAATGATAAAAATTGATTTTAACATGATTATTGAGCCTAAGATTAAATTCAGAGAGTCTAGTTTTTGGAAAAGTTTATTTCATAATTTTTCAAGGTCAGGAAGGTTTGGTTTTGGTTGCTAAAAGATAAAGTGTCAAAACTGGGAATTCAGTCCAAAAAATTCAGTTGTAGTATTTGATTTTTATTTCTCAAACCATAACGAATTAGCCTTTGAAACTTACGTGGGTTAATCTTCATGATATTATCTACGTCCATGATTTGTTTGAGATTTTTCTGAATTGTCTAAGTATGGTAAATACGCATCAACTTTTCAAAGGTTCTGCCAGGTTAAAATTCGGGTCTGTTTTGGGTAACATGGGTCAAAGGGAAACTTAAACATGGAAATTAATTAAACCAATGATCATGGGTATATTAGATATATGTCGGAACCTCAGTAACTTTTGGTGTAATTTTAGAAGATGTTTTTTTGGGTCTTTTAAGTATGGAAACTTACCTTAAATAAGTAGTCAAAATCTGAAATTTTTAGAAACATTAATTAAGTCAAGTAAACTTTATTTATGGTAAGATCAAATGTAAAACTAATTTAAAAAGATATGTAATATATGGTAATCATGGTTCTTGTAGATTCGGTGAAGGTGTTGTGATCTCTTGCTTTTATGTTCATTTCTCTCTGATTGCTTATTCGTTAAGGTACAGATATTCCGTCCTTTTAGTAAGGACACTTCATTCTCATTTGTTTGGCTACTTGATCTATTCGATATTCATTTGATATTCCTTTGATTTGCTTTCCGTAATCATGACTTGTTTGATGTTGATAATCCGTTTGATTCGTTATTCGTTTGTATGAATCTGTTGGTTTCTGTTTGAAATATACTACTAGATTCATTTCCGGATTTGGATTATTTGAAACTTGTTCACTTATATCTTTGCTTTAATCTTGCCTGAGCTATTTGTATCTAGGTCTGAGGTACCATGACCATTCCATTGATACACCAATGGCATGACACTATCTGTGCCGGTGTGATTGGTCCACGGCGTTCCCTTTTGTATGTGCACTTATTATGATTTGATATGTTCATACAATCGCCATAGTGCTTGTGTATATGGATATGACTTTGTTTTGCAGGGAGCATATGGATGCATCCTAGGTACTTTGTTCCGTTCAGTTCAGGTGAATGGTTATGTGGTGAGCTTTTACACCGTATTCACATTTGGTCGGGTACATCTGGAGTCTGAAGCTCCCCATGTAAATTTGATATGATATGATTATAATACGATGTATGTTGGTCTATTTAGTTATTAGCCTGTGCATTATTTTGACTTTTGTTTTTAGCTCGTGGGAACTCCTTTGTTATCCTAAATTCTTAATTATCGCTTTATATTTTGTATGACATTTGTTTAGCAGATTCTCGTGATCTATTTCGTTTCATTCTTTTATTTTATTACCGTTATTATTATTATATCTGTTCACTGAGCGTTAGCTCAGCCGCGTTTTCTTTTCCTGCGGCAGGTAATAAGCAGGAAGCTGTGATATGAGCAGGTGGGCTGGTACAGTTGGAGAGTACAAGCTTTTAGAGGACCCAGCTTTAGAAGAACCCTTTTGATTTGGATTTGTGTTTTAAGACCTTTCTTTTTAAAGATTTGTTTAATTTTATTGGAATTTAATACTTTTGGAAGTCATTTTGTTACATGACTTAGTATTTTTATTTAATAAAGTCTTCCGCTTGCGTTTATATGTTCTGATATGACACCATAACGTAACTTTTAGTCTCTTTATCGGAGCGGGATGTTACAATTATAGTATCAAAGCCATTACGCCCTATAGAACCTAGGTTATGACCTGTGGGAGTGGTAGAAGGTTAAGGTTCTTATGATTATCGATCGCTTCCTTTCTGTATTTTGATCTTAATCTAAACTTGTCTTCGATGTTTCCATTCGTTGGACGCACGTATTTCTTTGACCAAGGATCAGGCAGCTAACTCTTTAGGTACCGTTTCGGGAACTCTCTTCTTGAATGGTCGTGCTGTTTTTGTCCTATTTGATGCGGGTGCAACACATTATGTGGTTTCTGTTTCATTTACTAGACAACTTAGCATCTTTCCTATGCAACTTAATTATACCTTGCCGATATCGACGCCTATGAAAAGTATGACCACGAATATCAGAACTGTCCGCTTCATCTTGATGATAAGATTCGTTTTGCTAATTTGCTTCCCTTAGAACTAAGTGATTTCGATTTTATTCTTACTATGAATTGGTTAGCCGTTCATCGCGCCCCTATCGTTTGTCATACCAATCGCGTCATCCTTGATAATCTGAATAACCTTGAATTCATCTACCTATTTCAAATTCGATTTCAATTTTGAGGACGGAATTTTCTTTTAGAGGGGAAGAGTTGTAAAACCCAAAAATTTGAATTTTATTTCATATTGGTAATTTTGAATATAACCTAAAGTTTATTAATAAGCATTTGAAATTAAAACCTTAGGTTATAAATATTTGTAAATATTAAATATATAACATAAGATATATTGTTAAACTAATATATATTATATTATATAATATATTATATATTTTATATATATATATATATATATATTATATATATATATATTATATATTATATATAGATATACTATTCTATTTATATTTATACGATATTTTATTTATATTAATTAAATTACCTAATTTTATATGTATGAATCACCCCCCCCTTAAATAATAAGGAAAATATTTTTGATATTGTGGTTATTTTAGGTTTTTTCTTTCCTTTTTTGTTTAAAACATATTTTAAGTATTAAGAGTAAAAAGGTTTTAGTAAATATTTGTGTAAACTTCAAAATGGAAAAAAATATTTTTGTCCCCCTCCTCTTTGAGTGTAACCGGCCATATATGATGTATAAACACACCATATCTTTTATTTTGTTAGCTTCATATATTTTAGGAATGAAGTGTGAATAATGTGTAATCTTTTTAAAGTTATAAAAGATTTTTTCCCCTCCTCTACCCCTTATAAAATCCGGCCCCCTCTTCCCCATTCACCATATTCTCTCAAAAATTTCACTCCCAAAAATCTTGTGTAATCATCTCTAGAAATTAGCAGAAGAAGGTGGTGATTTCGGGTGGGCAGCGGTTTTCAAACCTTGGTGTTCTTAGTGTAATCTTTGATTCTTGGTGTTTGTTCTTGTTCTTGTCTTCATCTTGGTCTCCATAGGTAAGTCTTGATTTTGTTTCACTCTTGTTGTCACCATGATTACATATGCAAAAGTTTTATAAAACCTAAAATGAATTGTAAGATAAAAAGTGTTTATGTTTTCTTGTCAATTTCTCTAGGGTTTAATCTAATTAAAATGGTTAAATTACATGTTATGAAACTCTAAGATGATCATTAAATGTGTTATTAATAAAAACTACCAGATTAGAAACCCTAGGGTTGTTTTGATGGGTGTTAATTAGGGTTTTCATGGTTAAAAATTCTGGGCAGAATTTTAGGTCATGTTCATCGGGGTATATCTTAATGATAAATGATTTTACAATGATTATTGAGCCGAAGATTAATTAGAGCGTCTAATTTTTTGGAAAGTTTATTTCATATTTTTCAAGGTTCAGGAAGGTTTGTTTTGGTTGCTAAAGATAAAGTGTCAAAACGGAATTCAGTCCGAAAAATTCAGTGTAGTTTTTGATTTTTATTTCTTCAACCATAACGAATTAGCCTTGAAACTTAGGTGGTTAATATTACATGATATTATCTACGTCCATGATTTTGTTTGAGATTTTTTTGAATTGTTAAGTGATGGTTAAATATGCTATCAACTTTCAAAGGTTCTGCCAGGTTAAAATTGGTCTGTTTTGGGTAAATGGCTCAAAAGGGAAAACATTAAACATGGAAATTAATTAAACCAATGATCATGGGTATATTAGATATATGTCGGAACCTCAGTAACTTTTGGTGTAATTTTAGAAGATGTTTTTATGGGTCTTCTAAGTATGGAAACTTACCTTAAATAAGTAGTCAAAATCTGAAATTTTTAGAAACATTAATTAAGTCAAGTAAACTTTATTTATGGTAAGATCAAATGTAAAACTAATTTAAAAAGATATGTAATATATGGTAATCATGGTTCTTGTAGATTCGGTGAAGGTGTTGTGATCTCTTGCTTTTATGTTCATTTCTCTCTGATTGCTTATTTGTTAAGGTACAGATATTCCATCCTTTTAGTAAGGACACTTCATTCTCATTTGTTTGGCTACTTGATCTATTCGATATTCATTTGATATTCCTTTGATTTTCTTTCCGTAATCATGACTTGTTTGATGTTGATAATCCGTTTGATTCGTTATTCGTTTGTATGAATCTGTTGGTTTCTGTTTGAAATATACTACTAGATTTATTTCCGGATTTGGATTATTTGAAACTTGTTCACTTATATCTTTGCTTTAATCTTGCCTGAGCTATTTGTATCTAGTCATGGAGGTACCATGACCATTCCATTGATACACCAATGGCATGACACTATCTGTGCCGGTGTGATTGGTCCACGGCGTTCCCTTTTGTATGTGCACTTATTATGATTTGATATGTTCGTACAATCGCCATAGTGCTTGTGTATATGGATATGACTTTGTTTTGCAGGGAGCATATGGATGCATCCTAGGTACTTTGTTCCGTTCAGTTCAGGTGAATGGTTATGTGTGCGCATTACACCGCATTTCACATTTGGTAGGGTATTCTGGAGTCTGTAGATCCCATGTATAATCATTGATATGATATGATTATAATACGATTGTATGTGGCGTATCTTAGTCTAAGCGTGTGGCATTATTTTGACTTTTGTTTTTAGCTCGTGGGAACTCCTTTGTTATCCTAAATTCTTAATTATCGCTTTATATTTTGTATGACATTTGTTTAGCAGATTCTCGTGATCTATTTCGTTCATTCATTTATTTTATTACCGTTATTATTATTATATCTGTTCACTGAGCGTTAGCTCAGCCGCGTTTTCTTTTCCTGCGGCAGGTACTAAGCAGGAAGCTGTGATATGAGTGTTGAGAGTACAAGCTTTTAGAGGACCCACCTTTAGAAGAACCCTTTTGATTTGGATTTGTGTTTTAAGACCTTTCTTTTTAAAGATTTGTTTAATTTTATTGGAATTTAATACTTTTGGAAGTCATTTTGTTACATGACTTAGTATTTTTATTTAATAAAGTCTTCCGCTTGCGTTTATATGTTCTGATATGACACCATAACGTAACTTTTAGTCTCTTTATCAGAGCGGGATGTTACAATTATAGTATCAAAGTCATTACGCCCTATAGAACCTAGGTTATGACCTGTGAGGATTGGGTAGACGTTAGGTTTCCTTTTGATATGATCGCTTCCTTTCGTATTTTGATCTTAACTCTAAATTGTCTTCGATGTTTCATTCGTTGACCGAGTATTTTCTTTGACCAAGGATCAGGCAGCTAACTCTTTAGGTACCGTTTCGGGAACTCTCTTCTTGAATGGTCGTGCTGTTTTTGTCCTATTTGATGCGGGTGCAACACATTATGTGGTTTCTGTTTCATTTACTAGGACACCCCCCCCCCTGAAATTAGCATCTTTCCTATGCAACTTAATTATACCTTGCCGATATCGACGCCTATGAAAAGTATGACCACGAATATCAGAACTGTCCGCTTCATCTTGATGATAAGATTCGTTTTGCTAATTTGCTTCCCTTAGAACTAAGTGATTTCGATTTTATTCTTACTATGAATTGGTTAGCCGTTCATCGCGCCCCTATCGTTTGTCATACCAATCGCGTCATCCTTGATAATCTGAATAACCTTGAATTCATCTACCTATTTCAAATTCGATTTCAATTTTGAGGACGGAATTTTCTTTTAGAGGGGAAGAGTTGTAAAACCCAAAAATTTGAATTTTATTTCATATTGGTAATTTTGAATATAACCTAAAGTTTATTAATAAGCATTTGAAATTAAAACCTTAGGTTATAAATATTTGTAAATATTAAATATATAACATAAGATATATTGTTAAAAAAAATATATATAAATTCCTAATTTATATGTATGAAATACGCCCCCCCCTCTTAATAATAAGAAAATATTTTTGATTTTTGGTTATTTAGGTTTATTTACTTTCCTTTTTTGTTTAAAACCTATTTTAAGTATTAAGAGTAAAAAGGTTTTAGTAAATATTTGTGTAAACTTCAAAATGAAAAAAAATATTTTTGTCCCCCCCCCCCCCTCTTTAAGTGTAACCGGCCATATATGGTGTATAAACACATCATATCTTTTATTTTGTTAGCTACATATATTTTAGGAATGAAGTGTGAATAATGTGTAATCTTTGTAAAGTTATAAAAGATTTTGTCCCCTCCTCTACCCCTTATAAAATCTGGCCCCCTCTTCCCCATTCACCATATTCTCTCAAAAATTTCACTCCCAAAAATCTTCTGTTCTCATATCTGTCTTGTGCAAGAAGAAGTTGGTGATTCGGGTAGAGTTTTCAAGCCATGGTGTTCTTAGTGTGATCTTTGATTCTTGGTGTTTGTTCTTGTTCTTGTCTTCATCTTGGTCTCCATAGGTAAGTCTTGATTTTGTTTCACTCTTGTTGTCACCATGATTACATATGCAAAAGTTTTCATAAAATCCTAAAAGATTGTAAGAAATAATGTGTTTATGTCCTTGTCAATTTCTCTAGGGTTTAATCTAATTAAAATGGTTAAATTACATGTTATAAAACTCTAATATGATCATTAAATGTGTTATTAATAAAAACTACAAGATTAGAAACCATAGGGTTGGTTTTGATGGGTGTTAATTAGGGTTTTCATGGTTAAAAATTCTGGGCAGAATTTTAGGTCATGTTAATCGGGGTATATCTTAATGATAAAATTTGATTTTAACATGATTCTTGAGCCTAAGATTAAAATCAGAGAGTCTAGTTTCTGGAAAAGTTGATTTCATAATTTTTCAAGGTCGGGAAGGTTGGGTTTTGGTTGCTAAAAGATAAAGTGTCAAAACTGGGAATTCAGTCCGAAAAATTCAGTTGTAGTATTTGATTTTTAATTCTCAAACCATAACGAATTAGCCTTTGAAACTTACGTAGGTTAATCTTCATGATATTAGCTACGTCCATGAGTTTTTTGAGATTTTTCTGAATTGTCTAAGTATGGTAAATACGCGTCAACTTTTCAAAGGTTCTGCCAGGTCAAAATTCAGGTCTGTTTTGGGTAACAAGGGTCAAAGGGATACATAAACATGGAAATAAATTAAACCAATGATCATGGGTATATTAGACACATGTGGGAATCTCTGGGATTTTTTTAGAATTTTTGGAGGTCATTTAATGGGTCTTTAACATCGGGAAACTTGCTTAAAATGTTGGCATATTTTGGAAATTTAGAAAACTCTAATTTAGTTACCTTAAGTGTTTTAAATGATAAGATTAAGTAATAAACTTATGAAATAAGATAAATAATAATATGTAATCATTGATTCTTCTAGATTTTGTGAAGGTGTTGTGATCTCTTGCTTTTATGTTCATTTCTCTTCGATTACTTATTCGTTAAGGTATAGATATTCGATCCTTTTAGTAAGGACACTTCATTCTCATTTGACTACTTGATCTATTTGATATTTGTTTGACATTCCTTTGATTTTCTATCTGAAATCGTGACTCATGTGATAGTGATAATCCGTTGATTTGATATTCGTTTGTATGAATCTGTTGGTTCTCGTTTGGAATATGCTTCTAGATTCGTTTCTATATTTGGATTATTTGAAACTTGTTCACTTATCTTTTGTCTATCTCTTTGCCCGAGCTATTTGTATCTAGTCATATAGGTACCATGACCATGTCATTGATGCACCAATGGCATGACACTATCTGTGGTGGTATGATTAGTCCACGGTGTTCCCTTTTGTATGTGCACTTATTATGATTTGATTATATATGTTCATACACTCGCCATAGTGCTTGTGTATATGAATATAGCTTTGTTTTGCAGGGAGCGTATGGATGCATCCTAGGTACTTTGTTTTGTTCAGTTCCGGTGAAGGGTTGTGTGTGTGTAATACACCTTATTTCACATTTTGTAGGGTACATATGGAGTCTGCAGCTCCAATGTATAATTTTATATGATATGATATGATACAATTTATGTTGGATTATGTAGTCTAAGCGTGTAGCATGCTTTAGACTTTTGTTTCGAGCTCGTAGACACTCCTTTGTTATCCTTAATTCTTAACCATCGCTTATTATTTCGTATGACATTTGTTTAGTAGATTCTCGAGATCCGTTTCGTTCAAACCTTTATTTTATTTCCGTTATTATTATTATTATTATTATATCTGTTCACTGAGCGTTAGCTCAACCGCGTTTTCATTTCCTGCGGCCGGTACTAAGCGGGAAGCTGGGATATGAGTGTTGAGAGTAGGAAGCTTCTAGAAGACCAACCCTTATTAGACCCTTTTGATTTGGATTTGTGTTTTAAGACCTTTCTTTTTGAAGATTTCTTTAATTTTGTTAGAATTTAATACTTTTGGAAGTCATTTTGTTACATGACTTAGTATTTTTATTTAATAAAGTCTTCCGCTTGCGTTTATATGTTCTGATATGACACCATAACGTAACTCTTAGTCTCTTTATCGGAGCGGGATGTTACATTTGAGCTTCCTATGAGTCTAAGGTAATTACTACTAGTACCATTCCCTATGGTTTTTAGGAGGGTGTTTGTTGCGGCTTATATAGCGGGCTTATGTTTTATTTGGTTTTGGGCTTATTTGACACTTTTCGGCTTATTTCATAAGGCTTTAACTTTTGTGGCATTATTTGTTTTTAAGGAGGGTGTTTGTTGCGGCTTATATAGCGGGCTTATGTCTTATTTGGTTTTGGCCTTATTTGACAGTTTTGGGCTTATTTCCTAAGCTTGCTTTTTGTGGCTTATTTGACACTTTTCGGCTTATATAAGTTTATTATTTCATATAAAGCTTATGAAACATAAGGCCAAAACCTAGTAAGCCATAAGCCGACTATATAAGACAAAACAAACACCCCTATATGAGCTTATTGAAAATTTGATAAGCTCATAAGCTCAACTTAGCCTATCACATTTTCAATAAGCTCATCAAATAAGCTTAGACAAACACCCCTTAGGTGAACTTGCTTTTTGCTTTCCAGGGGTGTTACAAAAAGTATGTCTAATTCATTGACATATGGCTTTCACATTTTCTCTCTCTACATTTGTATCATATTTTTAGAGCACTCACTATGGTATGCCATATGACTCGTTATTGCCCTATGGCGCGACCCTATGGCAGTAGACCATACCACACCCCAAGTTATAGGGCCAAATTCATTTCGAAAATTCCAAAATTCCAAAAACACCAGGCTTAACTATAAATCATTTCTAAAATCCAATTAGTAGTACATGATTAGCGATTAACGTAACGGCTTCGGTGTAATGAAGCCGCGAACCACGTGCGATGCGCTTCTGGGCCAAAAAACCAGCATTATGTAACATCTAACTTCTCCACTTCTCTTGGTGATAACTTCATCTTCTCTTCTTATATACAATCAATCAATCACAAATTTGGATCAAAATTTATAAAAATGATTATGAAAAATTACAAGCGATTAAGAATGAAAAAAAAAAAAATGGAAGGATGTGTTTTTTTAGTTATGTAATGTATGACTGAATCTTTATTAGTAATGTACCTCCATTGCAAATGAATTATCATCAACTCCTTTGCTATAGGTCACTAGTTAGTTGGTTGTTAAATTAGTCCTTTATGATTTCTTTGGTAATCATGGTTTCCGACTTTTTAGCCTACTAATTCACGGGTTTTGAACCCACCGCCACACAGAGAGTCAGGTAAAGCCTCCCTTTTTCAGGAGGTTGACGTGACCACATAAAAAGTTGTTTACACCCGGTAAGAATTGGTTTCTTATGTATTTTCTCCTTTTAGTCTATATCTTTTAGAAAGTCCACTCTTCGTTGGGTGAGCATCGAGTCGGAATCGACCGAACCGAATTAAACTGAAACCGACCCGAAACCGAAAAAGGAAAATTTGGCAACCGATAACCGAACCGAATATACAATATTCAAACCGAAACCAAACCGAATAAGGTCGATTCGGTTCGGTTTCGGTTCGAATAAGTGTGTTCAAGCCGGTATTTTGACCCGAATCGAAACCGAACCGACCGATTAAAACTGAAATAAAAAACCAGCATTATGTAACATCAACTTCTCCACTTCCTTTGGTGATAACTTCATCTTTCTTTTCTTCTTATATATTATTACTATGTTTTTATAGATAGCATCAATACAATAATGTTGAAAATTTACCAAGAATGAAGGCTCTGTATGTTATGTTATGAAGTGTTGACTGCATCTCAACTCTTTTGCTATAGGTCAGCGGGTTGTTAACTTTAGTCCTTTATGTTCTATTTCTTTTTTACGCTTTTTCTCTTTATAGTAAATTATAAAGATAGCCCTTGTAGTTTGACCAAAATACGGGTTTAGTCTCAAAGTATCATGTCAAATATAAGTGAAAGGGATCAAATGTGCACATGTAAGTTCCCACGAAGATGGTAGTTGAGTAATTTAACTTTAGTCAGGGACCAAA
Source organism: Tanacetum coccineum (assembly GCA_026074375.1). Taxonomy (NCBI): domain Eukaryota; kingdom Viridiplantae; phylum Streptophyta; class Magnoliopsida; order Asterales; family Asteraceae; genus Tanacetum; species Tanacetum coccineum. Next base: position 9,416 of record BQNB010102389.1, on the reverse strand, counting down.
TGTGCACATGTAAGTTCCCACATAGACGATGAGTGAAATTTCCAAATGATAGGGATTAAACCTCAGTTTCGCTAAACCACATGGACAAATTTTGTAATTTACTCTTCTGTTTATTAAACTAGACGATTACCCGCGCATAGCGGCGACAATGTATAATAACGTTAATATGTTTGTGGAGTAAGTGATAGAGAAAAAGTTAGTGATTTACTTTGTAATTAAGTATATGCTTAATTCTTAATAGATTGTATTATCTTTTATAAGTAGGAGCATTTTATTCTAACAACATTACTCATTTTTTAAGCTTTTAAGTTCCAAATGAATGTGTTTTCTCTGTATATGTACTATAGACAAGGGTTGAGCATAAGAGACCGATGATCGAACCAAACCGCGAAATCAAAACGAACTGGACTAAGCCAAACATATTTCGATCCGATCATCGATTCACCAATTTTCTCATTTTTTGTTCTCGGTCCGGTTCAATCTTAAACATAACCAGCAATTATGCTTTTTGGACTAGACCAAAAATTTTGAAACTTGATAACTTCATATTTATTCTTTTTATAAGAACAAGTATAAATTACAATTATATTAATTCGAAACGGGATACTGTCTTTTTTATTGCGATTGAACTCGAAATTATGATTTTGAAGAAATAAACACTCTTTTTTCATATAAAATATGCTTTCACCTTTTTTATGCAAACTCCATTACATACAATCATACATGATTACTTAATACATGAAAGATGTTTCTGCAAAGTTTTAAATTTTAACGATACGTGCAAGTATGATTTAAACAAAACTCTGTTAGAAAAGTTACATACCAACAACATTTTAGCCGCAGGTCAAACCTGTTTGGTTGCAGATTTTTCACCCAGCCGCAAGTCAAGTCCATTTGGCCGTCGATCGAATGGGGTCTGCAACCCAGTTTTCAAAAAAATAAAAATAATTTTAGTTTGTGATTTTGGGCATTTCAAGTTGGAAATTGAAATAGTGAGAAGTGTTGACCGAACCTTAGTATTAGGGATGTTTGTTTAAGCTTATACGTCTTATTTGTTTTTTGGCTTATTTTGAAATTTTTTGGCTTAGATAAGTTTATTATTATATGATAAACTTATATAAGCCTAAAATCTTAAAATAAACCAGAAAATTAGGGTTTATGAAATATAAGGGAAAAGAAAATAAGTTCGTAAGCTCACATATAAGGTTAAACAAATACCCGCTAATTATTAGTATACCTATGAAATGAATGATAACTTTATTGTTATTGGCCAGTTAATATTGTCAACTTTAGTCCTTTTACTTTTATTTATGTTAATTTAGTCACTTTTAGTTCTCATAAGAGCACTTGGTGTGCACAAGTTATAAGGCCCTACGGCTCCACTTTACACTCAATCTCGTGTCGTAGTTCCTCGTGCAAAATCCGCCTGGGTTATATGATATTTTTTCTTTTCTTTTTGTATTTGTGTTTTGCTGGGTTAAGTACGACCATGAGGTGTATTATAACTCGAGTGATGGAGAGGGGGTATTTTTAGATTAACTTAGAAGTTTTAAGTTACAGAGAGGGCATTGCTGAGATGATATCACTTTTAATTGCTATAAAATGCTAATGGGCACCTAGTGCTCTAACTATTAAGACTTTGGCTTCGGTTAGAGATGGTTTACGTGGTTTTATGTAATAAATTATTTCTTTTCCTTTTTTATTTTTTTAAAACTTTTATGTAATTTATTATTTTTTTAAGACTAAGTAAATGACTAATTTCTTATTTATTTTTTTCAACAACGACTACCCTTACGTTATCCCTCTTGGCCCAAAGGATGAATTATTGCATTTGTTTTCATCTGTTACCATGCCTCGGCTCCTTCTATATCCTAAAAAGGAATATGTCACCAAATAGTAACTAAGTTTCATAACTGTTCCAATTTGATACCTCAAACTTTAAATTAATTAGAAGAGTAAATTACATCGTTCGTCCTAGTGGTATACGTTGACTGACAAGTTTCGTCCTTTGACAAAAAAAATGCACCGTCCGTCCTTAAGTGAGAAACGTTATGTATCGTTGATCCTTCATTTTAACGGGCCATATTTGTTTTCATCTCCTTCTATATCCTAAAAAGGAATATGGGTATAACTTTTTACCCATACCCATGCATGTAGGTACCCATTGCTCGTGGGTAAACCTGTAGGTTTGTGAAATGAAACAAAATCATAAAACTATGATATGTAAACTTACTATGAAACTGGGTAATAAGACATCATATCAATTTTCTAAATACCAAGTTCACAAAATACTTAATGACATGTCTAAAACTAGAAAAATTAATCATCTTTACACCAAATCATATACATGTACTGAGATGTATCATGTATATATCTTTGAAAGTTTGATCTTTCATATTCATCTTTTAGTCTTGTAACTCAAGGAAACTGTTAGTTTACTATGTAGTCTAGAGATTTTAATAGCTATCAAATATGTACCAACAACCTTACAAATATTTAAGTAGTATAATAAAGTTTATTTTAACACAAATGGGTTTAGGGGTACACCCGTGGGTATTTAGACGGGTACACTGGTGGGTTTCTTAAATGGGTACACCCATGATGGGTATGCATTACCTGTCACCCACCCGCCACCTACCAATGGGTATAAATTTTCACACACAACCCACCCGTGGGTGAAAAATAACTGGATTACCTGCCCATTTACGTGCGGGTACCCATGGGTTATGGGTTTTTTCTGGCCCGTTGCCATCCCTAATTTAAAGTTGTATGTTTTGAGGACGTTAGTGTATGTGAAACTGTTTGTGGTTTTAAACATGGTGATGATTATGGGTTCTTTGAAAAATGAAGGTCCTGAATTATTAATTCGATGTTTTGGCTCGAAATTGATTTGATGTTGTGGCGTGAAATTGGCTGGAAAGATGACGTGGATGTGGTGTTGGTGATGATAAATTGGAAGTAGAAGTGGCAAAGAAGTGCAAAATGACTAATATGTCCTTATGTGGGAAAACTTAACGATTGTTAGTGTGGCCCGTTAAAGTGAAGGACCAACGACACATAACGTTTCTCACTTAAGGACGAACGGTGCATTTTTTTTTGGTCAAAGGACGAAACTTGTCGGTCAATGTATACCACAAGGACGAACGGTGTAATTTACTCTAATTAGAAAAACCATTAGAGTTTCAAAATTATTTCATTCTTGTGTAATTTTCTAAAACTGGTGTGTTTAAAGTATTAATATATGCATTAACATGTTGTACATTAATTTTAAAAATTCACACCGTGAATTTAACTAATTACATCCAACTTTATGTACAACCCGTTAATGCATGACTAAACATAAACAATAACCACAAAATAATAACCAAATTTGATAAATGTTTCGTTCAAGTCACTCAGACATAATAATTACATAAGAATAGAACAGTTTTGAAACTTTGATGGTTTTTCTTATTGATTTAAAGTTTTAGGTAGTAAATTGAAACAAAACTCAAACTTGATTACTATTTCATCCTATATAAAATGCATTTTCACTTCCTTAATTTCTGCTTCTCACATTCCCCACCATTTCATTACTAAAATTTTCTAATCTTACTCTCATCATATCATATAATTTCTGTGTAGTTAGTTGTAACAACTATATATTCATTTTATTTATATGTTCTTGCAACATAAGTTTGATCAAACACTTCAAGAGCTCTTCAGATCAAAGCTTTAGCATGAGCTAGATGGTGGATCTTGATGGATCGACTTGTCATTAGAACCCGCAACATCTCTTACGGTGTCATTAGAACCGGTAACGCCGTTATCCTTTTGGGATCGACTTGTAATTAGAATATATCACATCGTCTAATCGGACCAACCATCGAACACGGCGGCCGCTCATGTGTCAGATGGTGTGTCGGCGGTTGTGGTGGTTAGCGGCGTCTAGTTCATGGACTTTCGGTGTTGCAGTTTTGGGTTCAGATTTGTGCCTGTGGTGGTTTCGATGGTGTGCCGCGGATGTAGTGGTTGGTGGTTAAGACACAATAAAGATGGTGAGTTTGATCGGCGGTGGTGGTTGTTACGACATCGGTTGGTGTGGCGGTTGGTGACTGTGCAAATGCAGATCTGGCTATTAAAGCCAACTGCTACAATCAAAGATGAAGATGACGCCATGGTGCTTTTGTTTTGTTTCTCTCTCTAAAATAAATGAAGCTTGTTATGAATTATTCTAGAGAGAGAAAGTTGTTGTGAGAGTACGAAGATGAAGGTTGTGGGGGTTTATGTGATATATACAGTGGCGGCGATGATGGTGTGATATAAAGATGGTGACACGTTAATAAATGGTTGAATGTTTCTTGTTGGAAAGAAAGAGATAATGTTCATCGAGTATTGATGGGATGAAGATAGTCAATGGTGGCGGGAGTGGTGGGTGTTGATGGGATGAAGATAAAGAAGAAAATGAAGATAAATAAATAATTTTGAAAAGAAATAATTTATTACATAAATGGTCCTTGTAGTTTATTTGGACATGAAATGACGATAATGCCTCTGTCGTTAATGTGTGTGAAAACGTGAATAAAAATGTGTGTGAAAATGTGTATAAAAATGTGTGTATGAAAACGTGTATAAAAACGTGTGTATGAAAACGTGTATAAAAATTTGTCTAAAAACATGTGAAAAATGCGTGTAAAAACATGTGTAAAAACGTGTGTATAAAAACGTGTGTAAAAACATGTGTAAAAACGTGTGTATAAAAACGTGTGTAAAACATGTGTAGAACGTGTGTAAAACATGTGTAAAAATGTATGTATAAACCTGTGTGTATAAAAATGTGTGTAAAAACGTGCACAAAAATATGTGTAAAAACGTGTGTAAAAACGTGTATAAAAATGTGTGTATAATAACGTGTGTATAGAAATGTGTGTATAAAAAGGTGTGTATTAAAATATGTTTAAAAATGTGTGTATAAAAAAGTGTGTATAAAACGTTTGTATAAAAATGTATATAAAAACGTGCGTATAAAAATGTTTGTATAAAAGCGTGTGTAGAAAAATATGTGTATAAAAGCGTGTATGTATAAATATATGTAAAAATCATGTATAAAAATGTGTGTAAAAACGTTAATAAATTTTAAAAATAATAAGAAAAGAGACTTTTTTTAAAAATCAAATTTTAAGTTAATTACAGACGATCATTTGTATAAAGGACTAACATTGCAATAAAAAAACAAACAGTCGTTAACATAACCTGCTTTAGCAGGTCATGTAGGTCACCGGTCACCAGTAGACACAATAGCACGAATTTAAAACATGAGCGACACAATGACAAAGAAATAGTAGTCTACATACAATGACAAAAAGTAACAATTATAATACTTTTTTAGATAATTAACCCGAATCTAAAAGGTGTGGGATTGTTGGAAAAACTTGTCTCCTATTGATTCACGGAAATATATAAGATTTATGTCCTAATGTTCAGCTCATTGTTAAATACGGAAACTTATAGCCACCAACGGGAGTATTAGATGTATATTAGACATCAGTTTGTAAACGTATTCATCTACTATTGGATATAGACTTGTGTAATTCATCAAGTACTGGGAACACTCGCTTGAACTTTCATTGGCTATGTTCAAATGAATCACAAAGATAGAACCATTATGAAAAATATGACTGCTTCTCCTAAATTTTAATGTATGTAAGCATAAGTTGGTTTTGGAGGAACCCCTGAATCTTATGGTTTGTTCTTAGCAACCAGCATTTTAACCATCTAAACCACATGCCTTATTTAAATCGAAAATATTCAGCATATTGTTCTTTGTGAAAACAAGTTTTTAATTTAGTATGGATCAATTATAAGTTTATAACCCATTATTATAATTGCAGACCTAAAAGATTAACAAGCCGTACTGATAAACCTAAGGGCATCAACAGCTTACAATGACACTTTACATATACAGAAAATTCATAATACGGATTATATTACAATGTACCTTCCTAAAAGCTGTCTCCCAATATCCATTAATTCTGCCACACTTTTGTCTCCATCATATACAAATTCCAAAATCTAACAACACGCAGAGATGATGATCAGGTTATTTGAACTCGATTGAAAGTTTTCTTACAATTTCAAAGTTCTAATTGGGGATGATTTCCCATTCCTGAAAAGATATATAGTTTCCAACTCAACAACGCGCCTAACCAGAAACTTGAAGCTAATTTTGGCACTTCATATTTATAATCAAATGCATAAATGAACCATAAATACTTTCTTCTTTATAGGTAGAAGAATATTGACACTACAAAATCCAATACCATTCATTTGAAAAGTCCTACTTGTAACTTAAACGAGGAACTCAACCTCCTTCCTCTAACCAACACACACTTCATAATCGAAACAAATTTAGAACTTCCAAAAATATCCATAAGTACAAACATCTTTTACCTAACAAATACGAGAAGTTAATAAAATCTAAAAAAACATTTGCAACAAAATCTACAACAATAGTGCAAAGAACATGTTCGAGACGAAGTACACAAGTACTTAAGCTAAAAGTCTTTCACACAGGAATTAATGAATTATACAAACTAAAATCTATCAAGTTATGATATATACCTAAAAATGTAACAACCCGTTCCCCATCGGTATCAGATAAGTCATTTGAGCTTCTTATGAGTCTAAGTCATTTGAGCTTCTTATGGGTAAACGGTTACCCAGGTAAATTAAAGTTTGTTGCAACTTATATTGAAGGTTATGGCTTATTTGGTTTTGGGCTTACGTTTCATAAGCTCACTTTTTGTGGCTTAATTTTGACACTTTTCGGCATATATAAGTTTATTATTTCATATAAAGCTTATGAAACGTAAGGCCAAAACCAAATAAGCCATAAGCCGAGTATATAAGCTAAAACAAACACCCCTATATGAGCTTATTGAAAATTTGATAAGCTCAATTAAGCCTATCAATTTTTCAATAAGCTTATCAAATAAGGTTAGACAAACACCCCTTATTTGAACCTGCTTTCGGCTTTCCGGGGGTGTTACAAAAAGTATGTATAATTCATTGATACATGGATTTCACATTTTCTCACTCTACATTTATATCATGAGTAATGCCACGTGTAATAATCTGTTATTTCAGGTTATTTTACGACTTCATACTTTCCATTATTTATTTTTAAACTTTTACGCGTTTACTTTTAATTTTTAATGTTTAGTTAAATTGCGTAAACTAAAAATCAACATTCAACGTAAATGGACATCAAACAAATAAAAGTTTACGCCAAGTAAGTGTTATATAATTATTACGAAGATAATTTATAACTTTCATGTAAAATGTTTATGTTTCGCAATAAGATACATTTATGCATGCATGGAAACACCAATACCCATCTATACTTCAACAAATACCCACTTTTATGCCCAATACATCAAAATTTATCCTAAAACCCACCTAGGCCGGTTCTATAAGGAATAAAACATAAATAATACCTTAATCCTACACTAAAGTCACTTGAAGAAATCACCATCTTCTTATTAACCATCAAGTAAACACCAAGAGCTTTTAATCATGGGATAACTAAGCACCCTTGTCCCCTCCTCTCTTCTTAGTCGTGGCCTCCTCCTAGGGAGGAGGAGAGCACTTGTATTAATACCACAAAACCACTTCCAAGTCCATTGTTTTGCTAGGATGTTTTTATATCTCTTGCACTATAAAAGGAGGGTCATAGTAAGCTTCATCACACACTTAACAACTAGCTAAACAATCAAAAATTATCTCTTATTTCCTCTATATAATTCATGGCTCATAAATTGTAACAACAAGTTCCATAGTTTTAATTTTAGCAACAATACAAGCATACAAGTATTATTAGGGTTGATATCTAAGATATATCAAGGGTATTTCAAGGCTTGGGTTTTATAAAATCAAGGGTTTATACAAGGAAGTAAACTAGGGTTTTCAAGGAAAACTAGAGTTTTATTATAAGGATTTTGAGTTGAAGATCTAGGTTGGATTGTGTTCATCTTCTTCATTCATTCACATAATGTCTAACATAAACCCTACACTTTCATAATCATTTTATTTTCATACATATATATTGTTATATTGTTTAATCACCATCTAGCAATTATTTTATAAAGTTTATATATAAAACAAGATTCTACATATTCAAGTAAATATACGTTCATGGTAAAAATATGTTAAATATGTATTAGAAGGCAAGAACACATTTTATTTAGTATATTACAAGTGTGGGTTTAATTATATAATTTATTGTTGAAATAAATAATTGTTGTGGACATTTTGTTGGGACATATTAGACATAAATAGTTGGACATAAATTAGAGGGCCTAAAGTATGCAAGATATGTTGTATTATTTAATTTAAATGTCTTAAAATACTTAAGTCTTGGTAAAAATTATAAAAACAATTTTTATAACACATTAATTCAGACAATTTGCATTTTCTAGATTAGCATGAATTTCTATGTAGTTTATACACTTCATATTATGATAGTTCATCTCAAAACAATTATGAATATATAAGGAACTTGAAAAATAAAGCTATAACGAAGGAGATATGATTTTCACAAGATTAGATATATAAAAAGTATTTTTTTTATATAACAATTTTATTTTACTGTTACTGTACAGATTTTATAAAAATTTGTAAACATTTAATTTTGATAAATCATCTCGACACGATTTCGTACATATAAAGAACGCGTAAAACGGAGTTAAAACGAGAAAGTTATGAGTTTTTAAAGATTTGGGAAAAGTATTTAAATAAGTGTGAGAAACTACAGAAAAACTGCAGAATCTGAAAACGGAGTTTTTGAGGGCTTTCGGGTCCGATTCGGCCAAAGTATAAAACTACAAAGTTGTTCGGAATAACGTTTTACTGTAAACATTAAGTTTTCGGAGACTAAAAGTGTATAGATATTTAACTAGAAATTATAAAAGCTAGTTAACTTTTATAAATAAGTTTCTGCACATTTATTAAAAACACATAAAGCTGTTAGAATTATAAAATGAGGTTTACGAGTGTTTTCGAGTTCGGTTGGGCAATGAAAACATTAAGAAATAATGTAGTATTGTTTATATAATATTTATACATGTTTTTAACTTTATAAATAATATTTTATAAAATAATTAAACTATTTATATAATATTATTATATAAATAATAAAATATTAAATCAAGTATTATTAACAAATAATTAATTATTTGACAAAGATAATATTTTTACGGATACATATACCCGGACATTAAATATCAAACGTGACTTAAATATTGTTTTAACTTTTATAAATTAAACAAAAACTATAAGGTGGTGATGTAACTCTATAATTTGTATTATTGTATTATTATTCAAGTATACATTCTCATACGACATATAATTAATTAGGTTGCATTCCGGCTAGTTGTACC
>BQNB010102388.1:0-24256 GCA_026074375.1 Tanacetum coccineum | reverse complement strand
TTCAAAACATAATGCGAACCAAACGCTCCTTAAATAAAACGATGACACAATTCAAATATATGTCTCATACAAATTAAATCACCCACACAATACATTTTTGAGCCCACACAAGTCTTCAGTGACTCGGTGTCAAATACGACCGACTTGTGCTTTTGGGTTAAGGACACGCCGCAAGTGGGGGTGGGGGGTAATGAGTGGGATGCGTTCTCGTTGGTGGTCGATCAACCCATTACGAGTAGTATTAGGTTTGCATGAAATATGCAATAATATAAAAATTTTATATGCAAAAAAGGTAAAAAGAAAAAAATATATTAAAAAGGAGTTTTGTAATTTGTCCTTGAAAATCGAATAGCGTTCTTGTATATAACATTAGTAATTATAGCATTTTCGAAATGAAAGTTGAAGTTAACATAAAAAAGACTTGAATAGTTATATATTACAATTGGAGAGATTGACTTAGCTCGTGCTCCGCCTCTAGAAAGAAGACTCATCGTATGCACATCATCATCGTGGCCGCTTTGCGGTTTATTTGGCAGTATCGTAATAGTGTCATGTTTTACTCTCAACCTGGAGGAAATGTGACATCTTTGATAATATTCGTTTATTTTCTTTCGCTTGGCATAAAAATAAAGCGTGTAAGAATAGTAGTTTGACTGGTTGGTTAAATTCGCGTATGTAAATAACTAACTTTTTGCTAGTTTTTTTTTTTAAAATGTCATTCTAAAAAATCTTTGGCAATAAGTTACTGCACCGCTAACCCTTCTTGCCAAATATTTCGCCAAAGACTTGGCGTAAGCCAAAAGAAAGTTTAGTTTTTTTTAATTGATTTTTAGTTTATGTTTAATTGGGTATGATGAGAACTAAACGTGAGTTTTGGCTTATGTTACTGTGAGGTGTTTTTGGATGTGTGAATGAAAAGCAAGTGAGAAAAAAAAAATCTGAAGTGACGCTTTAACGATTTTACAGCACCTCATGCTCTAAATATTTTTCTATAAAAGTTTTCAACACATTTTACTCTTCGAGAAAAGGAAAAAAAAGAAACAAGACAATTATATCCTAGAAATAAAGATAAGGACAAGAATGTCATTTGAAAAATATCACTGTGCTAGTAAAAAGGAAAAGGTAAAAACAAGGGGGCTGTAATGATAAAAGTGAAAAAACTGGGGGTGGGGCCCCCGTGGACATAAAGATATCAAAAAAGGAACCGTGGATATCTTTTTGTAAGTCGTGACTTGATTTTACAAGCCCTAAAACGAAATGACTAAAAAAAAATAAATGCATGTCTTTGATTTTACAATTCCAAACGTAATAGTATGATTTTTGTAGCTTTTCACCATTCTTATACTATAAATCATAGTTGAATCAACGTAAAGTTCATAGTTCGTATGAAAAGCATATAGCATTAGTTGATTAGAACCAAATATTTGAAAATTTGTTGGCTGCTTTTGGTTTTGTGATGGTTTATAGGTTGTTTTGCTCTGGTGTTTTGAGTTGGTTTTGCTTCGACAGTCGTTTGAAGAATTTAGTTTCTTATTGTGTTTATAAAATAGATTTGAGCAACTACGAGGTATAATTTCTTTTAATTGGTTACTGCGTTTAATATTTTTGTTGTTTTTTTATGTTTATATACGTAGTAATATATGCAATTTATTTATAATTTAGGGTACCGTCGTGTTCTTTTTAGAAGGCTTTCGAAGTAAATGATTTGATTAAAAAAATTAGAAAACAATTTGGAGGGCCACTCGACGTGAAGGATTATTTAGGAAAAGTAGTTTGGTTGGTTTTTTAAATTTAGAGGAAAAAAAAAAAATTGGGACTGGAGAATGTATTTTGATACATTTTTATGTTAGGAGTCGTCAAATGTTAGTTAGTAGGCGTGAAAATAAAATGACTTGTATTACCATATGTATGATAATTTTCAAATACAATTAGATAGAAGAAATTTTGGTCTAGTTACTGGCTTAAAGTTTGGGGTAAGAGTATTCGATTACTTAGACAAAGATAACCTATTCCTTTATGGCGACGGGTTTTTTCTGTCTCGTTTAGATGGTAAAACGTATAAACGAGAAAGAATTGAAGATTTGATTGATAGCAATTCGTTTAAAAAATTAGACGACGATGATGCTGTTAGCCTCTGTTGTATAGGCATTTTGCAGTTAGTGTTATTAGGTTTGGAGGATAGACGTCCGGTCCAAGATTGGATATTTAAGTGTTGGCAAATATAAAGATGGTGGAGAACCCTAATCCTTGAGGTTCTACGTTTGGCCGACATTGTACCTATAGTCTAGAAGGATGCAAATGTAAAAACTTTGCTTCCCTATATCCACTGGAGTCCGACAACCTAAATGATAAGAAAACGTATTCACTTTGGATTCACTTGTGCATTCAAGGTATGTATTGTTAGTTTATAATATTTACATTGAGCAATTAAATAATAAGTTAACAAAGAAGTAATTGAAACAGAATTTTTTTTAGGACATGGATATGTGGAGGTTTTCCGGTTTAAGGCCGAATGAATTTTTTATACACGTCCACATGCTTATATCCAAGAATAGTTGCATGACTTCCAATATGAAGTTAATATCCGTCCCCATGCTTCGTGATTTTCTTCATGTGCGTTTTATGTAATGTTATAGTTTATTAATTTGATTACGTTATTTATTTCATACTTAATGTCCCTTTTTATACTTTAAAGGGACGTGTACCTGCGGAAAGATTGATACCGGATGAGGTTGAGGCTGGATCGGGTTGGTGGCTTTCTAGCAGGGCTACTAAGACGTTGTTTTACTTAGAACGAGAACCAGAAGACCTCCTTCACTTAAACCGGGAAAATCCATTACGAAGTACCCGTCTGATATATATCATAGTTTTCAGGAACAACAGAAGTGGGATGGATCAAATGATGGAAACATTCCAGAAATATAGTTGAAGCAGATGAAAATGTAGGAGCTGAATGTTGACACAGAGTCAAATAGAGAACCGATCATTGGCCAACACATCAGCATTATGGTCTAAGTGATTTTGACCTGGATTTCAAAGCATACAGGTATAATTTATGTGGATTTGATAGTCATATATTTTGTCCTTGCTGAAAAGTAAGCAAGTATTATACTTTTTTATTTGTTTGTTTCCACAGGGTGGTCCGTCTCCTTTCCAGACGCCGACAAACAACCCTATCTTTAATACGGCTACGCCAACAAACTGGCAAACATCAATGCCATCGCAGCCCGGTAGTTCTAATTGGCATAGCCAGATGCCAGTGTACACTCAAATCCAAATTTATGCAAACCCCCTAACGTCTCATCCTGGTGATTGATGGGCTTAATCGACCCGGTAATCCTGAAATTATTTACGATTCCACTTTTATAATAGTAACCATCATGAAGTAATAAAAGTTTATTAAATTAATAATATTTTATATTACTTTGATATACCAACAATAAGTAGACATTGAATTAATAAAACGTTACAAGCGATGATAATTGTTGTAATACAACTTGATTTAAAAACATACACGAAAATATGTAAAAATAAACATTTAAAAGATTAAAATTCAGGGACGTTGTTGAATACCTTAACAATGTTTCTGATTGTAATGTTAAGACAATGTTGTGATGGTTTTGGTGTCTAGACAGAAACATTACGAAGTATCAAAACAGATCTGACTTTGATAGACTTTGCGTACCCATCATCTTTATTTTGAAAGACTTTGTGATGAATCGTACCTCACATTGTACCTGTTGGATCTTTTAGTGTAACTGTCATGTCTCCCAATGAATTTGGTGTACAACTCTTGACAACCCCAACCACTAATTCAAGTTTTCCCTTGATGCAATGTTTTTTTCATATCGCCAAGACAACCAGATACAATGACCCCTTCACCATGAAGATAGACAATAGCTTGTAGCCATGGCCCTTGCATAAAATGATCATCTTCGGACACATCTTCATTTACTTTCCTGACATACTCCTGGGTTGTCAATATGTTATGATGACCCCTTGCCTGAACGTCTGCTTTTTTTCGCGCCAACGCCTTTTGAAGAATACCCACTGGACCGGGTATTATCCTTGCTTCAACTTTTTTCGGACGAATGTACAAATTTGGTATTTCATCAGTTACAGAATTAGTAGCACAATCAATAAAGAATTCGACATCATCGTCGTTTTTAATATCTCTTTCATTTGCAGGGAGATTAAACGATAAATTGTACCGGACATTTGGATCTAAATTAAATCTATTCACAACGAATTCAAGTAGCATTGAGTACTAAAAAATCACCCCTTCCTCAAATGTATTAAAATGTAAAATACATTTAAATTTTTTTGAAGAGATGTCCATTGCTATGTTAGATAGTTTAGAGAATGTTGTAATATGAATATATCGATAACTTATATATAATGTATGAATATATCTGACAATCATGTTATGGATTTGACTATTCAATAACTGTACTAAAACATTGATTTGACAAGACAATGACATTTCTTTCATCACTTATTTTTTGTAGCGATTTATGACATTATCTGACAATCCTGTTATGGATTTGACTATTCAATAACTGTACTAAAACATTGATTTGACAAGACAATGACATTTCTTTCATCACTTATTTTTTTGTAAGCCGATTATGACATTATCGTGACAATTCCTTGTATGGATTTGACTATTCAAATAACTGAACTAAAACATTGAATTGACAAGACAATGACATTTCGATTCATCACTTATTTTTTGAGTAGCGATTTATGACATTATCTGACAATCTTGTGGTTTTCTTAAACAAGTAAATAACACTTTAGTTCCAAATTATTTTATTATAAAGTTTTTAGAATCCATACCACAAAACTAAAACCGTACCTTATTTCTAAAAAAAGAAAGATTATCCGACCAACATTCCATTTTGAACATTCAAAAGGATAAAGCATGATAGACTTCCTGTGAAGTCTTTACTTCAATTTCGTGCTGTGTCAAAGCAATGGAAGTTTTCCATTGACAATTTCGAATTCATTCGTAACTACGGTGTTCGTGAGAGCAATAGTTGTTGTTTTAATTTAAGCCTTATAATCATGATAAACATGGATGTATGTATTCAGTAGGATGAAGAACTTACCTTTAGGCAGTATGGATCTAATTTTAATATTTCTCTCTTACACCAGTTGCTTCCATCTAAATTGTATGATGTTTTGCCTTTGGCGAAAATTCGATGCTTCTCTTTGGAACCCATCAATAAAAAAATCGGTTTGAATTCGTAACTAATTACACGTATCAGCTGATCACCAAAAATGATATTGGTTTTGGTATTTGTCCGTTTCACTCTAAGCTAACCCATTTGAAGATAAATTACCCGATAACACTGACGGTCCCAAGGTATGTTGTTCAGTGTCTACATTAAGCTCTAGAACTTGGTATAATCTTGATTATGACTGTTTGCCACGTGAATCAATAAGAATAAAACGGGCAGGTCAAGCAGTAATAGATGGTAAAATATTTTGGATTGGGTCAGAAAGGTTTTATAACGATGATGGTATTTCTAACAAAATTTACTTGATAGTTTCATTTGATTTGGTTACTCACCAATTTCATGTACAAGACATGCCTGAACAGGTACGAGTTGGGGAGTTTTCACCTCCGTACTATATTTCCCAACTAGGAGACTCTATTATTATTTCTGGAAGCTTTGATTTCGGGAATTTTCGTTTTATTTATGCATGGGCGTTAGAAGTTGAAGGTGGTTTTCTTTCATCATGTAGTATGCTATTCAACATTCCACACCCAGGAGGTCATTATCTCAAATTACTTGGATTCAGTAAGGATAACCAACCAATCGTGGAAGCTACGGTTGTCCAGCAATGGTATCGCTCACTACAAGTCTTCCATCCAACCATTGAGTATTTTCAAAACATCGGTGTTGAAGCAAACCGTGATTCATTTTTCATTGGTCCATTCAAAGAGTCACTAATTCTTCTTACTGAACCAAATAATCAACTAATATATTAATGTTAAAACTGCACTAGTTTGGTTATCTAATGTTGTAATTTACAACGTTATGTTTTTTCATTAAAATTCAGTATTGTGTAGTAACTCCTTATTGTAATTTGTAATTTTATTTTAATGAATGTGTTATGTATTGTGTTTTAATTTATTTGACAAATCACTGACAGATTTGACAAATCATTTAAAGTTGATTTTATCACTTAGTATTTTACGTGATTTATGACATGATTTTGACAATTCACTGACAGATATGACAAATCACTAACAGATTTGACAAATCATTTAAAGTTGATTTTATCACTTAGTATTTTACGTGATTTATGACATGATTTGACAATTCACCTGACATATGATAAACACTGACATGATTTGACAAATCACTTACTAGTCCAACTAAGATACATGACAAATGTCAATCATGTCATAAATCGCTACAAATGACTAAGTGATGATATAAATTTCATTGACTTGTCTAGTTAATGTTTCTATTCAGTCATTGAAATGTCAAGTCAAATGTCAAATCATGTCATAAATCGCTACAAATGCTAAGTGATGATACAAATTTCATTGACTTGTCTAATCAATACATTATTCGGAATCATTGTCTAATCACACACACACACACACACACACACACATAAATAATAATATTTATAAATAAAAATATAATATAATATATATATAATATATATATAAATAAGAAAATATATATATATTATATATTATAGTATATAATCACAGTTACTCAAACTGATAAAAAACTTCAATTTAAAATCTATTAAAAATATGGGATCAAATATTAGAAAGTTTAAATGTTTGGTTCATTATAACGGAATGAATCGAGGTTCCATTTTGCAATGAAAGATTGACGTACTCATGTTAGCACGAAATGGTGATGAAGAAGTTCAATTTGGAATCAAATTATCCATTAATATTTATCAGTAGCTTTCGTCAAAGACGATAATTTTTTTGATATAACGAAGACGGACCATAAGGTACAGTTTTTTGTTGAATGTGCTTGTAATTCTAAAGATGAAGTAGCACATTTGTATGTTTCTCAACATAAAACATTATACGATACTACAAGGTTTTTGGAGAACCATCAAGAAAACACGTTTTATAATTTCTTTGAACCAACAACTTTGGAAAACATCGAACCATCTAATAATATTACAAATACGTCTTTCAACAACAATGGTCTGGATTTGAATTTTGGAACTAGTGAGTTTCATAATAACGAATCAAATCATCAAAATGAGTCCGCTTTTCGAAAAACAAGAATTGCTCTTTGCGTTCGTAGACTAACTACGAATAGAATCATGAAAAAATGAAATTCGATAAAGTTTGTGGATGACAACCCACTACCCAATTACCAGAAATGGCAGAAATACATGTCGTCTATTTAACAGTCATTTTCAGAAACACCAAGTACAAGTCCAAACCAATGATTTCAAAACTTATAAAAAAGAAAAGACGTTAAGGTGGTCAAATTTTTTACAAATAAGGAAAGCTTTAGACTTGGCTATAAGATTGAAAAGCTTTAGACGAGGTTACCATTTTTAAATGATAGGTCAGACCCCAGAAAGGTATTCATTGAAATTCTTTCATTTTAATGAGAATGTGCGTGGAAGATTCGTCTACACGGTGGGGAAAACTGAAAAGTTAGCAATACATTTTTTTAATGAGTTCACACATGTTTCAAAAACCCAAACAAATCCCAACCATCGAAATGCAAATAAAAAGGTAATTGCCCACATCCCTACATCCAATTATACAAGAGCTAGCTTGGTTTTAAAAGGTAAAGATATACAACAAGATATAATGTCAGATTATAAAATAAATATATCTTACCAACAAGCATGGAGAGGGAAGGATTATTGTATGCAACAGATAAGGGGTTCACCGTATGAATCTTTTGAGATGCTTCCGTATTATTGTTATAATCTAGAACGAAAAAACGAAGGGACAGTAACACGTATAAAAACAGACGAAAAAGGAGTTTTCGAGATGTTATTCATTGCCCTTGGTGCGTCGGTAAGTCACGATCATCTTTTTTATTTATTAAATAATAGTAGGGTTTTACCATAAAATATTTATAACGTTTTTTTAATTTCAGATTCGTACGTTCGTGAATTATCTACGACCATTGCTTATAATAGATGCGGCACATTTAAAGGGTCAATACAAGGGAACAAATCTGATTGCTGTCGGCATGGATGGAAACAACTAAATTGTGCCAATTGCTTTTGGTATAATGCAAGGGAAACAGTCCAGTTGGTCACGTGGATGGAGTGTACTTAAAAGAATGTATGAGGTGATAACCCTATTTTGTTGCTATCATATCTACAGGCAATGCTGCTATAGCTTTTAACGCTGTAGCAAAATAGAATTCCCTTTATCATATCTTGCATGTATGTTGTCGTCATTTAGTGATGAAACCAAACTTGAAAATAGAATAAAAAAGAGCTCTATTCTGGAAAATATGCAAGGCTTACACAACAGAAGAATTTTCAAGCAGCATGAGCCATCTACAGGATATTCAAGCCCGATGCAACGATAAACTTTTCAACTGTCCCGGAGATGGTCCCAATCGGCAATACCCACTCTGCGTACAACTATTTGACGACGAATAGTGTGGAGTCTGTTAATGCGTGTACTGTAGTGTATAGGAAGCTACCGGTGTTAAAGTTAGCAGAGACATATCGTGCAATGGTGCAAGAGTGGTACTATAAACGTCGCAAACTCGCAGGTATTTACTTTTTAAAACATAAATCATTGCATCATTTTTGCCTCGAATAATAGCTACTATATCATTTATGTTACTTTATAAATGTAGAAAATGATGACTTATGAAATTACCTGTGGGCGGCAAACAAAGTGAGAAAAAAAATGATGAAAAGCGCAAAATGGGTTGTTTGTGGTGTTAGTGATCATCAATACCAAGTTTATGACGGGCGATATAATCGTCAAGTCGACTTTCATACAGGCACATGTCAATGTCGTAAATGGCAACTTTCAGGGTGACCCCAGTGTCACGTTATAGCTGTTACAAAGTACTTGGGTTTGACTGATTGTCTACAGTTTGTATCAGATTGGTTTAAAAAACCAAAATATCAAGGAACTTACGCTGAACCAATCCATTTTATTGGGAATGTTCAAGAATGGGAGTTTTCACAACATATTCGGAAAGCTATACCTCCTAGGATGGACAACCCACAACCGGGTCGTCCAAAAAATACAAAGCGAATAAAATCACAAGGTGAGGAGCCTAGACTTATACATTGTATAAAGATAAAGATGCAAACAAGCAGTAAACAGACGTGATACTTCAAAAAAACCATTTATCTTACCACCTATAAACAATACAACACAACATGAACAACAAATTCCAAGATATGAACAACCATCATTCAACCACCCACACCAACAATATGACAACACTTTCCAATACTCATCACACCCACATGGTCAAAACACATACCCATCGCAGCCATACGATCAATATGACAATAACACATCTCAACAATATGATGGAAATCAAACACAGTCAGCACAAATGTATGATCAATACGAATCTCAAAACCAAGCATCTCAGCATCTAGATGATCTAGACAATTATCTTTCAACTCATTTGGTTTAACTCATTTGGTTTGTAACAATTTTGATTGTGTTGTTGTAATCTAATTTACTTTTCTCATCAAATTTTCTGAAAGTAGGCTATAACAATAAGCATTGAACAGTGACAACTCAATAAAATGCTTTATTCAGACAACGAAAAGACATATCATTTCTGACAACAACATGACGTATCAACTTTGCACTAAAAAATAGTATATATATACATGTATACAACCAAAAAGATTGACAAATAAAATTTCAATTCAAAATTTTTTTCTTTCAAAAAATGTCGACGTCTAACAATACTACTTTCGAGTTCGCGGTACATCACAACGGCGATTTTAAACTTAACCCGCTAACCTATCAAAATGGTTCAATACTCAATATAAACCTTCTACCAACAGATTTTTCAGAAATGATTAGCCATCTTACAAGAAAAATATCAAGACGGTTCACTACTGTGTATTACAACTTTGACTCACCAAACAACACATTGTCAGGTTTGAAACAAATTAAGAATGATTATGATACAAATGTTATGTACGACATTGCAAAAGTTGCTGGTAAGATCCAGCTTTTCGTTTCTCATCATCAAATAGATCTAAGCACGGTGCTGATTCCAAACGATGGGTCATTGGAGGAAGCATTTGCAGGTATCATTTCAGAAGCCACTAAAACAAAACTAGAAGAATCACTCACTTATCTACATCAAATGCAAAAACAAAAAAACAAAAAGTTCGATTACTATGAACTTCTTGGTGATCTAGGATTTATTAATAAAACAATACCTACCACACCATATACGCAAAACAATTTCAATTTTGTGGTTCACAATAATGGTCAGTTGGTCCTCGATAACACAAAAGACACAACGTACATCAACGGTGGAACAACGAACATCAACATTCCAAGAATGAAACTAGAAGAGCTGAAACAATATTTGTCTAATATTTTGGTACTAATCCATCCATTCTCTTTACTATCAAAATACAAAAATGGATTTTCAATAACCGTCAAACTTAGAAACAACTATGATATGCATGTCATGTTTGATATATCTTCAGCGCATTACAAATTGCAAATTTACATTGACCACCTAGGTGTCGATTTTTTTATTGCCAAATATATTTTCCCAAATGCTAGCTTGGCAGAAATGATGAACCATGTCATAACCAACTACACAAGTGACAGTGAAGACAATAAAAGGGAGGTAACACAAAATGATTACACTTTCAATCAAATGGTTGAATGGGCGGAACAAGAACACTTCGAAGACGAGGAAACCAAGTTATCATGTCCAAAGATAGATCTTAGCACGGTGCTGAAATCAAACAAAGGCTCTTCGGATAAATCATTTCAATCACTCAGCTATCTACATCAAATGCAGAAACGAAAAAAGAAAATTGAGGCAACCAAAGCAGTTCAACATCAAGATTTAAATAAACATATGTACTAATGTTTATGTAACTCAATATCTATTACCAATGTCTTTTCAATGTAGACACTATGTTTCTATTTTTTTCTATGTATTCAATAATTAAGTATTACAGTTGATAAAGACTAGTCCATTAAATTGTCTATGATCTCTTTTAAATGTACGATATCTATGACAACATCTGACAGTACATCCATTCATATCAAGCTATTGATAGATACTAGCCAAACTATTTCCTCTATATCAACTAGCTTTGCATATACAATCAAATCACACACACACACACACACACACACAAACACACTTTTTCTTACTACTAACAAAGTCTATGGCTGATTCTGCAAATGATGCACGTAAAACAATTGTTTCCAACCTGCAAAGGGAGCTTGAAGCCGAGGCCACACTAGTGAATACAATGTTGGGCAACTTAACTTGTTATTCTGAACAAATGCGTATCCGTGAGATACAAATTACAATGTTGCAGAATATGCCTACAATGAGCCTTAATAGCTACGGATTACATGCTCTACTAATGACCCATGAAGCGGATATACGTACAACAAACAACTTAATCAGAGCAAGACAAGAATTGTTGAGAAGCATTGCTGAAAAGCAAAACTTCATTAACAATTACAGGGCAATATAGATTGTCGAATCATGTTGTTTAACAACACCTAGCCAACCATTTGTGTTCTTGTTTGTTGTTGTTTGTTTTAAGTCAGAATAATAAGGTTGCCAATGTACTAGATCAGGTGTGGTTTTTTCTACTATGTATTGTATTCAATGGATCATATGAATCAAGATTCTTGTTTGTACGATTTATTTGAATAGCTCATCAAAGACAACAATACTAAGAAGTTTAAAGTGTAAATTATGCTTACAATGCTAAAAAGGAATTTCAAATATCATTTGCTTTTTACTAAATCAGATAAGACTAATTAATGACAAGCTTATTTATCACTACAAACTTACAAGATATCATAAATGATTAGTCCATGAAAAAATTTATTCTTTAGTCAAAGTGATATGACAACTCAATGACACTGTTGTTTATGGCTAAAAAAATCGTGCGATTTATGACAAGAATTGACAAATCATACACTTTTTCAGACATTGAATGACAGTTCACTGCAAATATATTATTGTACTGTAACTGATAAGACAACTCAACGACATTATTTTTTATCACTAAAAATATCACGCGATTTATGACAATATCTGACAAGTCATTAACTTTTTCTGACATTGATTGACAATTCACTGCAAATATCATTCAATTATAGCTTATATATAAAGACATAACTTGGGGACTCTCATACTCAAACTAATTTTTCATTCACATAAATTATTAATTGTATCTTCTCATTTTCTACCATGGCTAGTAACCCAAAAAACGTTAGGTCAAATGTCCTTGTAAAACTACAAGAAGCACTTGATGAAGAAGCTATTTTGGAGGAACAAATTTTAACCTTGATGCATCGTTTTGCTAATAGGTTTACGGATCGTAGGGTGGAAATTAACAATCCGATGGTTTTGCACGATCACCCACTAATTGACTATGGTAAGTACGCCCTTGGATGCATGACAAGGGCAAACATGAAGAAGTGTGTACACTTGAAAAGTGTTAGAGATGGTTGCTAAGGAGTATGGAAGAGAAAAGACAATTGATGACGAACTACAGAGACATGTAAAAGGATTACTGCTTAACACCAGTTTGCTAACCATCTTTGTAGTTGTTTGTTGTTGTTTTAAAGTTGTTTAAATCATCTAAATAAGGTTGGCCATGTAATCTCGTGTTGTAATGCTATTAATGAATATCGTTGATTTTTAAAATTATGTCAATAGCGTAAAACGTTCTTAAAGATTGTCGATATCGTTATTTTGCAAAACTTAACTAAACCCTAATAAAAACCAAACCCTAAATTTTAAAATTTTATCAAAATAAAAAATTAAATCACTCTTCCTTTTGCGCGATCAACTTTTTTTTAATTCGTAACTTTCAATATGCTTGCGACACGTGTACTTCGAGTTCTCAACTCTCCATTTTGCGCGATCAACATGGTTGATATGGGAAATTGGTTGTGTCAGGGTTGGTGCAAGAAAATGGGCTTTGAAAATGGTTGTTTCGGTAATTTTCGCTATAAACTTTAATTAGGGTTTAAGTCGAATCATAAAGGGATAAAGATTAAAAGTCGTGAATTTTATTGATTATTGAATGACTACACAATAAACTCAAACCATATATTTATAGGAGAACTAAACTTGAAAAAAAGTCAACCAAAATATTATAGAATAAACAAAATAATGAACTAAAATATCACGACACAAATAATAGCATTACTTTAGCAATAGTATAATTACTCCAAAGTAGAGTTACTCCTAAAAAATCAGTAACCTCAGTAGGTTTTGGGCGACATAGTAGAGTTACTCCAGCAATAGTAGAATTACTCCAAAGTATAGTTACTCTCAAATACAAGTAACCTTAGTTTGGTTTACTAGTGCTCTTACTCCTACTAGGAGTACCTTTACTCTTGCCACGCTCTAGGTGCTCCATATATTCATCTGCTAGCTCGTTAATTATGTCCTCATCATTCCCCCTCTCTTTAAAAGAACTCGTCCTCGAGTGCTTGTCCTCAATTACGTCCTCCGAGTGAAACTCATAAATATCTGACACATTAAAAGTCTTTGAAATACTCATAGTATTTGACAAGTCCACTACATAAGCATTATCATTAATCTTTCGAAGTATTTTGTACGGACCCTATTTTTTAATAGTAATTCCCTAATAAATAATTACAGGATCGTATCATTACTCCGCCCCGTAAAAACACCTTGTCCTCAAGGTGTTCCTTTAATATATTGAGTCACGTGAAATCGGAATCACATGTTCTTCTTTGCGCACAAACCATTTCATGTTTCAACTAAACATTCGTACAAATATGCCCAATAGAGATCACGTACCCCCACTTAAACCTCATAATATGCCATCTTAATGTGAAATGATATGGCTTACTTTCTTCTGCCGAATGTTGTCCATCAAGACCATTAGAGAAGTCTTCTTTAATAATGTTTGGACCTGATCCTAGCATCATAAGAGGCTCATCTTCTACTGCCACAATTGGTCCAATACATTCGAAAACTCCTCTAAATTACTACCATCTTCTCCACTTATTTCAGTTGTGGCATGTTGTGTTGGAAACTTTACAATTTTCTCATCAGAACATGGAACCACCAAGTGTTATTCTTCTGGTCTTGATCCATCATCACAATCTTTAGTGACAAAGATATGTGATTTAGAATTTGATAGTAACCTGTCAACAACAACAAACACAGAATCGACTCCCCGTTGAGTGCGAGGAAGCCCAAGCACAAAATCCATCGAAATATCGACCCAAGGACTCTCAGGTACGGGCAATGGCATATAAAGACCTGTATTTTGTGCTTTACCCTTTCCTTCTTGACATACGACACATCTCTTCATGAAAGCTCCAACATCCCTTTTTAATTGAGGCCAATAAAATTGATTTTCGACACTAGCTATGGTCTTATCTCGACCTAAATGAACGCTTAATCCTCCCACATGTACCTCCTTAATCAATTGACTCATAAGGGAAGTCTGAGGAATACACAATTGATTACCCTTAAACAAATAATCGTCAAGTAAAATAAACTCACCTCGATGTTGCTTGGTTTTGAGCTCCATCCAAATGTTACCAAAATCTTCATCATTTGCGTACAACACCTTTATTGAATCGAAACCAAAACCTCGTTGCTAATGGACACCAATAAAGTGGTCTTTCTACTCAAATCAATTTGGTGTTGAATATTCCTCAATGGTGGCGAAGCGTCTGGTGTATCATCCGTCACAATCTTGCCAAATTCAGCTAGTAAGGGTTTAATTACCACCGGTATTGCATTCTCCATGACATCTTGAATGCCTTTCACAACTAAACCATAAGAAACTCCCATCTCCTTCCTTTCAGCTTGAAACTCCTTTGGTGAAGCCACCAAAGTTACCAAAGTCTTCTTCTCTAATTTCGTCTTAGAAGAAACGACACCTACGGATAACATAGCAATAGTTTTTCCACTCCATTTAAACAAATACATATTTGATTTACCTTGGTGTGTAGCGTCCTTACAAATCTCGGTCACCTTAAGTGTCGGAACCTTATTGATCCACCCAATCTGATAAGGACTAGGATGGGGTTCTGTTGAAAACCCAAGCCCTATATTTATAGGAGAACTAAACTTGGGGAAAACGTCAACCAAAATATTCTAGAATAAACAAAATAATAAAACTAAATATCATGACACAAATAATAGCATTACTCCTGCAATAGTATAATTACTCCAAAGTAGAGTTACTCCCAAAAAACCAATATCCTCAGTAGGCTTTAGGCGACATAGTAGAGTTACTCCAGCAATAGTAGAATTACTCCAAAGTATAGTTACTCTCAAATACAAGTAACCTTAGTTTGGTTTAGCAGCGCTCTTACTCCTACTAGGAGTATCTTTACTCTTGCCACGCTCTAGGTGCTCTATATATTCATCTGCTAGCTCGTTAATTATGTCCTCATCACAAGGCTATGGGGTCATGTCGAACCAAGTCGTGTTGGACCATGTCAGACCGCGTTCATGCCATGCTCAGGTCATGTTTAGGCACATTTAGGGTACGTTGAGGTCGTTTAATGCCACACGTTCAGGCTGTCTAAGGACACGTTCAAGCCAGGTCAGGCTATTTGGTCACGTCACATTCGGGTCATTCCATTTAGGCCCCTTCAGGCCGTGTTTAGGTTAGGCCATGCCATGTTCAGTGGTGACCTTATGATGTGCAGTCGTGTAGGGTCAATTATTTAATTATCAAGTTTTAAATTTATATTTAGCCGACAAACCTAAAACAACACTTTAACGAGCAATGTCGAACACTAAGAATGAAACATTAATCCTATATTCTATTAGTATTTAAATAGTCTATTTACTGGTTAAACCTATGCTATGTACGTTGTCTAATGATATGGGAGTTTTCGGCCTGAGAGACTGGCACAGGTTTGGTGGAAACAAATATCAATTCAATACACAATAAACACAAAAGAAGAAATCCAGAAGATAGAAAAGCGGTACAAGCCAAATGATAGAAAATTGTATTAGCCATATTAAATCCGGTTCAATGCTGGTTTGTTTGTTTTAGTGCAATGATTCACTTATCTCGAAGCGGCATATCATTCTTAAAACTTAGGCGGGTCATCATCCTAAGACCTAGACAAAATTAATCCTGTCACAATTAACGCGTCCGCATAAAGCATCCTTTAGTTTAATTATAATCTATCTTAGGGAATCAAAGCAGTGGTGATCCTGTTAAAACCCTAGCCCAACGGGACTTTACCCACTTATTGTTTGATGGTGTTTTATATACTGGTAGTCCACTATTCAAATCTTTATCAGTTAATTAAGAGCATGATTGCTGAAAACAATAAAACGGTATCACTTAACCGATCTAACTTCCAGCTCATAATTCAAACAAAGACTGATCGTTTTTTTGTGATCCTATGGGTCCAGTAATATAAAGCACGATATGGAGAGCTATCCCGGTATCTAGATTACTTTTTAGGTATCACTAGACCCAGTTGAATGATAGGTCGCATATTCAAACACATAAACAAGTATGAGGTGATAAACATAATTAAACAATCAATGATTAATTAAGAAATTGATTTTAAAACAAACTAAACATTGAACTTTCATTAAGATGGCTAATACCCGAGGGTATTAGCCCACAACATTCGTGATTTGATACAAGCGTAATCAAATAATGAAAATAGAACGATTAAGAGAGTAAAAATTACACGATGTCTTCTATGGATTCGTGATCAATGCTTGACCTTTGTGGCTGATCTTCTCTTCTAAAATTTGTCTTTAATGAGTATGCTATAAAGAATATGATATTGCACACTGAAAACTCGTTTTTATGTCGTCTATTTATAGTGTCTAAAAAAGACTCGATACGCCGTATCTGGCAAGGTCGATACGGCGTATTGGGCTGATTCCTTAGAGTGCGCGCTACGTTCATAATAAATCTTTGATATCATTACCAATTTACTTGATTTACTGCATGTTCGAATAGTTATCTTCATGGATATGGCGTATGTAGACAGCATTGATACGCCGTATTGGGGAATTTGGTCGAGAACGCGTTTTCTTGTGAAGTCTTGGCGCTGATACGCCGTATTTCTTTAGTTGGATACGGCGTATTGGTGAAATTTTAGTAATCTTCAAATATCATCGTTTTAGCTCCAAATTATGCGCCTTTTAGCTTGTCTTCACTAACACATCTGATTACTACATTTTCACGTTAAGCATTTAAGTACCAAATAAGCAATAAATTATATAAAAGTGGGCACTAACAGATGGGAATAAAATGATATAATAATGTGCGTTTTTGATGTTTCATCAAATTTCCCCCTACTTGAATCCATTCTTGTCCTAAGTAGACCTTAGAAAAAAGTTTTTTACTAATGAAAATAGTTCAACCGAAGTTAAGGGTTTTCCGTTTAAGCATCGTTTTGTCCTAATCACTTGTACATCACAAAGCTCCTCATAAAATATAGAAATGAAAACACTCTGATCACTCAACTAATCTAGCGATGCATCAAATTTAAGTAGTCGCTAAATTGCTTGGTCATGATTAGGTTTATATCATAGGCTTGGACAAGGATACAACATCTCCACCGTAAAGGCTATGGAAGAATAAGTCAAAAGATAAATTAGGTTAAAAAGGTCTTTGGGTTGAATAATCAACAGTCTATTTACCATAAGACCGCACCAATTGAGGCAGCTGTATTCATATATGCTCTGGTCGTTAAAACGATGAATTGACACATGCATTCGACACAATCACTGTTCATTGTTAAACAAGCGGTAGCGATAAAGAACACTATAGGGTAGGGAGCTTCTAACTTTCACCGAAAGTCGTCATCCAACAAGGCAGTTGAGACATGCATACCTGGCCGTAACGACAGAATAGACATGCATGCTCGATCACATCCTTGTTCGAGTAGATCTTAAGGTTAGTTGCTAGGAAAGGGAAGTAAAATGGATGTTAAGTAAAATTTGTTAGGATCTCAGATTTGATGATTACAAAACTACATATGCTTAAATGAAGACGAATGAAACAACAAGGGATTAATATGACACTTTGGTATTCTACATATAGAATAATTAAAAGCTGGAAGATTTCCATGAAGATAGGCATTGAAAAGTCAAAGAATATCAAAGATAAAGGAAGGTTTTAATTAGCTTCCTAATATAATTAATTAGCTTCCTTTGTAAGCCTTAATATCCCTCTATATAAAGGGTATTAGGGTGAATAGTTTTTGCATCCATCATAGTTAGATCTCTCTAATGAGAGTCTAATAGTTAGCTTATTAGTTTATGGTAATTGTTCATGTCGATGATTAAAGTGAATAGTTCTATAGTCGACGAATAAAGTCGGTAATAGTATATAGTTTATGAATAAAAACCTTGTTCATAACATTGTTGTTATAATTTGTTATTGAGCTGCGTGATCAATGTTATGATATCCTAGATGGGTAAAATGATCCATGAACCCTACAATTAGGTTTTAACAATTGGTATCAGAGCGGGTTGCTCTTGATATCTAGGATCTACAAGGTATTTTTGTTGTCGAATCTTGAAGAAAAGTGGGTTCAAGCTTTCTTCTGTTTTTGGGATTTAAGTAATCTGTGTTATTAGGGTTTTTGTACAAATCTTATAATGAAAACCCTAGATGTTTTGTGATGGTGCATGACAACATGAAGGAAGCAGCTTGGTGTTGTTTGTGTTCATTTCATGGAAAATGCTTGTTTAATTCGATGGCATTAGGGTTGTTGTTAAACCCTAATAAAAAGGAACTTTTATTATGTTTTATTTATAAATAAAAGAACAAAGCAGCAGATGTGGACAACATCATATAGAAGCAGCAACTGGTCATTATTTGTGGTCGAGTGTGATTTGCTCATAAACTCTACATCAAGCAATAATGAGTTTGGAGTACAAGAAGGCGCGTAACAGATTGTACTCGACTTGGTTATGAGATCCAATTGTGTACTGGCAGGACGTGTAATGAGATGTAAATACAATTGGGTTTTTATATTGCTACAAGGTACGGTTAATTCTGCTCTCGAGTGTGTTTTGTTTATACTCCTTCTCTCGTCAGTTAATACTGCCATGCGTTATTAGTACTGCTCGACATATAATTTTAGTACTGCTTGAATAATTTTAATACTGCTGGATTAGTGACCACGTAGTAACAGTTTAGCGACAGAAAATTGTGTCACTAATAATATGGGAGGAAGGAGCAAAATGATTAGCAACAGATCATCGACGGTTCAGCAACTGAAAAAGTGTCGCTAATATAAATGGGAGGAAGGAGAACTAGTTTTGCGACAGTTTTGTGACTGTTATTGTGTTGCTACGCATGGAAAGGATGGATTAAATATTACATAACACAACTGGCTTCATAGCACTGTTGGTTAAGCTGTTGTTGTTAAGTAGTTGGTTCCTCAAGGTTGACTGTTCGAATCCTACTTGTGGCGTTTTCATTTTTTTTATAGCACGCGAAACCATACAAGTCACAACTGGGTATATGAATTGTTTGCTAAAACTGATTGTATATGGGACAACTAAATTGATTTTGATAAATGGGCCGAGCGGATTTGTTGTACACGAAAAAGTATTTAGGACAATATGGTTTAACTGGGCCGTGTATTCTTAAGATAAACATGATGGATCGGATATAGATAACAAGTAGGCTGAGATGTTAACAAGATTAATGTGTTCGTGTATTGGGCCCAAGATGAATTGGTGCTGCCCAAGGAAGCAGAGTTAATACTGCAGAGAAATTTTTTAATACTGTTTATTTTGTCCGATATATCTAGTTTGTACCGCTAGCGTTGGCCGATATCGGATAACACACACTTTTTGGGTTATTGGACGCGTTTAGATCTCGAACAATGATGAAATAGTGGCTCATTTTTGGGATTATTTGTGAGGAAATTGGTCATTTCCTATTCGATGTTGTAGTTGGGTTTCACAGGTGCGTGTCTTATCATATCTTAAAGTATAGTTTATGAAGCTATGACCTTTAAGATAAACTAGGTGTTGCTAATTGTTGGTGACGAAGACTTGATGAATCTAGCAAAGGTGTACGATCTACCTTATCATGCTTACTACGTACATTTGCTATTTAAGGAGTTACGTTGTTGTGCTCAGTTCTCCATTTTATTGGATAAATGTGGAATTTTGTACAAGAGGATTTGCGATACTACTAATATTTTGGTTGGTATTACGTTTGACCGTCATGTGAATAGTGTAAGACATAAGACACAAGTTTGGGAAATTCTACTTCTTCAACAAATGGGTTATACTCATATTTCTTCATCAATAATTACTACTTGGAGTCTACTGAGTTCGAGATTCAAGAGATGGTTAGCATACTTTCAGGGGAAGCTTATTGTTAATATGTTTAACTATCTACATGTACCACTTAAGGGGAATGCAATAATTATATAAAAGTGGGCAAAACAGATGGGATAAATGATATAATAAAGTGACGTTATTTGATGTCATCAAATGTCCCCCTACTTAAATCCTACTTGTCCTCAAGTAGACCTTAGAAAAAGTTTTAATTAATGAAAATGTGTCCCAACCAAAGTTGAGGGTTTTCCGTTTAAGCATCGTTTTGCCCTAATCACCTATACATGACCAAGCTCCTCACGAAATATAGAAATGAAAACACTCAGATCACTCAACTAATCTAGGATGCAACATTTAAGTAGTACGCTTAATTGCTTGGTCGTGATTAGTTTCGTATCATAGGCTTGGCAAGGATACACATCTCCACCGCTAAAGATAAGAAAGAATAAGTCAAAAGATAATTTTGGTTAAAAAGGCTTAGGGTTGATCATTCAACAATTGTTCACCATAAGCACCACACCAACAAGGTAGCTGTATCGTACATACACAGCCGTAACGACGAAATAGACACATACAATCCGATCACATCCCTGTTCATGTTTAACCAGCGGTTAGGATGAAGAACGATATAGGGTAGGGAGCTTCTAACTTTCACCGAAAGTCATCATCCAACAAGGCAGCTGAGACATGCATACATGGCCGTAACGACGGAATAGACATGCATGCTCGATCACATCCTCGTTCGAGTAGATCTTAAGGTTAGTTGCTAGGAAAGGGAAGTAAAATGGGTGTTAAATAAAATTTACAAAACAATTAGATTAAGCCAACAAATAAGGTACGGTTGCTAGTAACTTTCCCCCGACTGTTCCGTGACAAAGACTCGAACATATAGACAAATGCCTCGATCACATAAATGACAAAGACAACCTAAGTTGGCGTTCCTATAACGGTCAACTTCCCTTACATCCCGCTCTTTACATACTTTTACAGAATAAGTGGTGATATCGGCCACTTTTTACAAGACTTTACATCGTTGATTTTTGTAACGTATCAACGAATAATCGATCCTTCTAAGTAATTCCTTCGGTATAAACTTTTTTGAACAAGTTCTAAAGTCCACTACATCACCGGCACACTCATAATTTTGTCGAATTTTGTAGATAGTTGGAAATGGAATAGGCTTAATTCTCACGATAAGTATCAAGGGTTATAGTGCGCTAGGTAACGTAACTAGTGATTTTTACAAAAGGCATGCTGATTTTTTTTAAAATTTGGCCGTTTTTAAGAACTTTGCATGTTATTTTGTAAAAAGAAGACAAGTACGTTCTAATTCTCCACCCCCCCCACTTAAGTTATACAATGTCCTTATTGTATAGATAAAACAATTAAATAATAAAGGAAGATAGAATTAGAACGAAAAACTATAACAACCCACAATTTTCATAAATGTAAATATCCATCTATTAAGTTAGATGATGTACAATCTATCAGTTATATATGAACTCACCTTTTTCAGGGAAATTTTTTGCTTTATTACATTACATTACTTTGCCAATATCTCAATATGCAATATAACCTGCATAACTCAAGTTAACAAGACTCAGACAACCTACATATGGCAATCCTATCTTCATATATGTCAAGTAAACATCATAACATATCAAGTCAATATTATAATATCATTATGATAAGTATATCACTTCTAAAAGGTACCATTGGCAACATCATATCAAAACAGGCTTTAAACCATTATCGGATGCCCTAAACCCTAACCTCATGAAAAGGGTTAACCCCTAAAGTGAATGCACAAGTTACTAAAGCATATGTACAGGTAATATAACATCTCATTTGAAATATATAATCTCTTTAAATCAAAGTACAAATCCTTAAAAGCTCAATGCATAAGTCATTAAGCTCAATCCCTAAAATAGCCGTTTTACCTCCGTTTCCATTAAAGGAAGATAGAATTAGAACGGAAAACTCCCTGATGTTTTGCTCGTGATAATTCTCCAAGATGAGTCACATTGAGCAAAATGTGTGTTGACTAGGGCTTTAGAATGCCCGGAATAAGTTCAACACATGTTCTTTTCAGATTTACCATACTCTTTGTTTCAGCAAGGTCCGTGATAAAGGTTAGAAGAAGAAGTGCAAAATTCTATCTCGCTATAATGGTACAAGAAAACAATTAAACACACAACTGTACCGGGATCAATACGCCGTATCCCAAACCCTAGGATACGCCGTATGGTTCCTATAGAAATAATTAAATTACTGGAAATTAAATATTTAAGTTTTGAAAACTGATAACGTCCAGACACGTCTATAGGCCGTATCTAGAGGGGTTCTATACACCATATAGAGTGTCTGGGAAGACAGACTCGTGCAACAATTTTCCTCCTCTTTCATTCATCCCTTCGTGTCACCGTCCACCCTTTTCTTTGTTTCCAAAAAATTTCTTGGTAGATGTGAGATAGACTATCTTTGCTTATTTTCTAAGTATTGTATCCGTGGTTTTTTATAGCGAATAAATCTTCATTTAGTCCCAACGAATATTTTTACAACTTTAAACATTTTGGTTTTGCACATCCTTCCTTTATCACTTGCATTGTTTGGGTAAGGAAATTTTCCCAATTCATTTCCGTTCTCGTTCTGTTTTTCGTGGTTGCTTCCGTCCCCTTTGTAGTGAGTATCCTAATTTGGTTTGGCAGCGGGGTTGGGAAGAGTTCCATATTTATGCTCCTCCCATTATTCATCACTTGATACTTCATCCATTAGTCCTTCCTCATTTCCCACTTCTATCGAGGTATACAATAGTGCGCGTTTAGTTGTTTCGTCTACTTTTTTGTGGTCTTTGAACTTTGAGTTCATCCAAGGTATGAATTCAAGCGCCCCTCATCTTCATCGTCGCACATCTTATCATAATTGCTAGCACACGATATGGGATAGAATTTCCTGAAAAATTTCTTCACCAATTCTTCCTAAGTGGTGATTTTGCCGTCTACCTCATTCATCCACCATTTTCTTATGGAGAAGGTCTTCATGCGGAGTTGAAAAGGGTCCAAATTGGCTATTTTTACTAAATTAAGTATTTCTAGAACCTTAGCGATATGCTCGATAACATCTTCTTCAACCAGTCCGTTGTAAGTGTTACTCTATAGCTCCGTTAGTAATTCCTTGCTGAGTTCAAATTTTACGTTGCTTTCGGTAGCAAGATATTCGTTAGCTCGAGCTTCATTCAGAATAGGGTTTGCCATTGTTCAATAAATGGCTACATGAAATTAAGCACAAATGATTAGTAGGATGTGCCCTCAGAGGAGAGAACACAATAAACATGAAATCGAATACGAAAAATAGCGACTGTTACTATATTAGTTGACAGATACGCCGTATTCAATTGATGTGAATACGCCGTAAAGGTCTGTTGAATGCCAGTATGCCGTATAGAGTTTACGGAATACACTGTATTGTTGGAAAACAGATACGACATTTACACAGTAAAACTCAATACGTTGTCCTGAACAAAAGGTTTGATACGTCGTATCCAACTGGTGGATACGGCGTATCAGGTGATCAGTCAGAACAGAATACTATTTAAAACAATTAAATGTGAAAATTTAAACAAACAATTTAAACACACAATGCGAATAAATACAAACAGAATTTAAATAATTAGATTACACTAAGCTAATTAATGGTTAGAAATACTAATAAGAATAAGGTTTAATTAATTCACTCCC
>BQNB010102387.1:4566-24256 GCA_026074375.1 Tanacetum coccineum | reverse complement strand
TCATGACTTGCATGATTTGTTTATATAAAGTTTGCAAAATCTATATCTTTTATGCTTGGTATCCTGCTTGGTTTACACACGTTTATGTTATTTGATCCGTGACAATCAATTGGCTTTGTAACTTGATAAACAATCTATGAATTGCTATAAATCCCGTGGAACGACCTAGACTTACCTAATACTATATTACACTCGAATAGGGTATACTTTCCTGAATATTGTGTTTTTAGTCAAAATCGGTATTTCTAGTTATTATAAATTTAAAGCTTGCGAAAACACACATCAGAAACTATGGGGAGCAACGGGGGAAGGTGCATCGAGGTCTATATCGGATTCTTTATCTGAAGATTTAAGGCGCAAATTGCAAGCAGCCTCATATACGTACGAGGCAAAGAAAGAAAAAGAATTGGCATACACGGAGTGCAAAGAATTAGAGTTTCTCATGATTGATCTCGATTCGTTGCTGGAACCCAAAGCCAGCATTATCCGAAAGAAACAAGAAAAAATAATGGCAAAATATAATCAAGAGTGACCGGACAATATTCTTGTTTTTTATTTATCGTATGTTTTTTATTTGTCGTATTTTTGTTGTATTTTTAGTTTCATATTGTATTTTTATTTCCGTATTGTATTTTTATTTAAATAAAATGAATTTAGTTTGTGTAAAAAATAGATAAAATAAAATGGTGGGTGGTGGAGCCCAAATGGCATGGCTTTGCCATGCCATGACACCTGATGCTCTTATAACGAAGAAGTTATGCCCTTTTGAAAATCGTACAAGAATTAGTGTTTTCTGAAAAACTGCACGTTTTTATTTTGATGTCGCAACTTCGTGGCCATTTTCGAGTCGTATCAAGTCCAAACTGGTAGAAATGCACAATAAGATTTTTATAGTTCTCGGACTCTAGTTTCCAGATTGTATTTGATCGAGTCATGAAGCCTTGTAACGAAGGAGTTACGACCTCTCAAAGTTGGGCAAAAACCGACTTTTATAAAATTAACAGCATGTATTTACTTTGTAAAGTGGGCTGATCGAGCAACTTTGAGGACATTTTTGAGGGTTTTGGAGTCCGTATGAGGTATAAAGTCATTAAACAATGTTGTAGAACTACCTAAATACTTTTCATACGAGTCAAAAGTTTGCAAAAATATTAAGAAACGAGCGACCTACGACTCTTCAAGTTGGACAAAAATTCTTTTAAAGTGTTGGAAACTTTTATTAAAAACGTTGACTTTTTACAAAAAACTTGGTTTGACTTTGAAAGTCAAACACGAATGTGTCAAGGTGATAAATAGTCAAAAGAACTCATGTGCATGCGCGCATTGCATTTCATCAACCTAAAGCATGCATACATCATTTAGGTTGCGGTTAAAAGTTGCACCATTACATACTTGATTGTACTTTCGATGTTGTATGAATTTGCTTGAGGTGAGTTTATAGCCCCCTTTTTTACTTGTTTATAACTGTTTTACAAATCTTGGGGTGAGATGCATTGCTTGTTTTACTTTTGGACGCAAGTAACTTTTAATAGATCACGGATTAGCCTAAGTATCAATAACCCACTATGCCCACTATCATGAACCGTTAATTACTTGTTGTAAGCGCGGGTGTTATAAACAGATCTATTGGGATTGACATCATCGTTCGGGTAAGTAGCGCTTACTTGAATCGGAGGTACCAATCAAACGGGCGTATACCATGTCGGAACTTTAGGTGGTCTCGGGTTGGACACCTACTCGGGCAACTTACTTTGCATTGATTTGCATACATAACTTTGTCTAGCTTCGATGTCATGAGCTTAACGCAATCGTAATTACTTTTCTGTGATATTGTATGTGTTACAATAGTCATACACTTTAAATCTTGCGATCCACATTACTATTTAATTAAACCTATGAACTCATTAATTTTATGTTGACACTTTTAAGCATGTATTCTCAGGTGCTTAATCTCGTAAGAACATTTATGGAGTCATTGGAGTTCGCATCATCATCATGGCTACATTTCATGGAATTTTATTTGCACTAAAACTATTCTCGTTGTTTGTAACAAAATTGTGAATTTCTTTTGATGCTAAACTTTGGGACCACTTGTTTAAAACTTATTTAATTTTTAATGTAACAACAAGATTGTACTTTTTAAACGACTCATGTAGATGTCGTTCTCTTTATCTTGTGCTTGCGTATTATGAAGTCACCACCCCATGTTACCTTTCCGCTGTGATATTTTGGGGTTGTGACACTTTGTTCCATTACTAACTAAAACCGCTTCGAATATATTTTGATCTTTTCTTTGAAGATCCTTTAACAATAAATTTGTAGCCCTAAAATGTTCTCCATTAAGTGCAAGTAAAACACAAACTCGTACTTCTTAAAATATGATAAAATTCCTTGTGCTTGGACTCTGTTTCGAGCATCATGAGCTTCTTTTTCAACATACTTTAGTACTTTAATACCTTCAGGAAACAAGTTAAACAAACTCACAACAGTTTTGTAATAGGAAACCCAATGTGTATCTTTGGGTCTTATAAGAGTTATTTCTTAGTTTAACCCGTCCAGTCTCAATTAATTATCTTAAATCATATCTTTTCTTTTACAAGAAGATGAAAATGAAACCATATTTATCACAACGATTAGTTTCTCAAAGAATTTGACAAAACCTTCGTGGTGTTTTGCAACAGCGAAAATTACTAACTGTTGTAGCCGTTGAATGAAACAACGTAGATGATATGTTGAGTTGTTATCTTTCAAGATCAAAGCTTTCAGATCTGTAAACAAATTTGGGGGACAAGCGAAATAGAAAAAGATTACACTGTATTGCCTTAACTAAAACTGTGAAATTACATGACTATATATAACCTTTACTTAGCTTGAAAACTAATAATAGTAATGGGCTTGGCCCGAATACGACTTAAATAACCTAATAGCAATATTAAGCAAAAGTATTCCTCGAAGCAATAATCCAAATCTTCAACAAACAAAAAGCTAATCGAGCTCACTTGAGATCGAACTAAAATACGAAGCAACCGAAAGGTCTCAACTAACACACAAATCCATAAAGACCGAAGCAACTAGGAGGCCTGTCTCAACTAACCAGAATTTCCAAATGACGAAGCAACCTGTCAATACAGGTCTCATCTAACCAAAAAGTCCTAAAAAATGAAGCAACCTGAAGTGAGGTCTTAACCAACTAATAAATCCAGAAAACGAAGCAACCTGAAACAATAGTCGAAACAAGTCTCAACTTATCAAAATACGAAGCAACCAGAATAGACATGTTCGGGTCTCAACTAACCACAATATCCATAAACAAAGCAACCAATCAATCTCGACTAACTATAACTCAATTCGAGTCCAAAGATCTGAAAAAACATAACCAAAATCAAATGGTCTTACCTGGGACCTTACTCAAAAACTCTCATTAACCAAAAACTAAATCTTCAGAGCTTAAACTCATCAAAAAATCAGTTTCACCTGATCAAACACTAATCTTTAATATTCAAAGTCCAGAATCACAATCTGAAATCAGCAACAATACCAACCTCAAAATTATTTATAACCAACAAAAAAAACTGAATCGAACAACTAAACTAGAATATATAAGTTTCTTATTCTTCTTCACATAATAACTGAGTAAAACAAGAATTAACTAGAAGTAAACAAATATTCAGATCTCCAAATCAAAGATTCTCAAGATCAAAATCATCTCAATCACCATAACCAATAATCAAAACCCTCGTAACTATTAACCAATAATCAGTCACGAAATCCAGAATTTATTCAGAATTAACAACCAATACCATCGTACAAATTAGAAGGAACCAGAACTAGAGAACTCTAACTAAATTGAAACAAAAAACTTGACAGATCTGACAAGATCTTACTGGGGTTCAGGTCAGAATCACAACAAAAAGAGATAAGCTAAAACCACTGGTTCTCTGAGATTGCGCGCTGGTACGTGAGGAACGGCGACACGTCAGTGATTGATGGCGGCTCGTGGGTGGTTTTCCGGCGACGAGATTTGAGAGTTTTGCAATTCGAAACTAATAGAGTTTGATTATATAGGAGGTGATATCTAAAACGCACTCTAGCTGGGTGCTCTAAAAACCGAATATGTATCATAAGGTACCTTCTTCAAAACTAAAATCAAAACCCTAATTGGAACTAAACCCTATCTCTGATACCATGTAAATAGAGTTGGGGGACAAGCGAAATCGACAAAGATTACATTGTATTGCCTTAACTAAAACTGTGAAATTACATGACTATATATAATCTTTACTTAGCTTGAAAACTAAGTTAGGTTAATAATAATGGGCTTGGCCCGAATACGACTAATAGCAATATGACTAATTCTAACAAAACCATTGAACTCGCCACACATATTACTTCCTCCATCATAGCTTTGACCTCTTACCTTTTGAATAATTCAATAGATTATACAAGAGAAGAATTATATAAACATTATAACTGAAGAAACAATCTTGATAAACATGTAAACTAACCTGCTTCAAACTCACTTTATGTTGTGGAGATAAATAATATCAATTGAACCTTTAAGAGTTGCTATGAAGACATGTCATCCACATAAAGAACGCCAAAAACTTTCTCCTTAACAATTCTAAGTCTATCAACATATAACAAAACGAGTGCCATTTGTTCCTTTTTAGATACGTCACTACACTCATCAAATACAAACAAAACACGTCATCTCCTATTTCTGTAATAATGGAATCAAGAATTTCTTTTGAAAAACATTTACATATTTGTTTTTGAATATTTGGATATTTTAGTTGACAATTAAAAGGAGTCCATATGACAACCTTACTAGTTTTCTCATTTTGATTTGTGAGTAATTCATATAACTCTAAGAAAATTCTCCACTTTAAAAAATATTTCTTCAAACTTGAGCACGAAATGCCAACGAAGATTTAAGTAAGAATCTCGAATTCGATAAATCTTTTGTCTCTCATTCACTTTGATTTTTAAAGGCAACATGAATAGATTGTTATTGCTTTAACATAATTTTATAATTTTTAAGTGCTTTGTTGTGCGTAAAGCTTGGATCAAGTGGCTAACATTCTTGCCTCTTGAGACATAGGTCAAGGGTTCGATCCTTACCCCTTGCAAGACCGGATGTCCTTTTCTAGCAGCCTCTCTGCCTTTGGTAGCGTTAGGATTGTCTACGTCTCAACCTCCCCAATACACCGTGGAAAACGGTATGGGGAGTTACTTTACTTTACTTTTTTTTAAAGTGTTTTGTTTTAATAACTATTAACTTCACCCACATGGTGCTCAGACCATACTTTTTACTCCAACTATTAAAATCACCCGTCACAAATGCGTTATTTCCACCTTGTTTTCCGATAAAGTCTCTAAACAAATAACAATACAAATAGTATGCATCGTTCGCCTTTACACTATACTCTAACTAAGGGAAATCATCAAACCAACTTGCAACAAAACTTATTACTCTAGTCCCTATTGTTTTTTAAACTTATGGCTACGTGGTTGACAAGCTCTTTTGCCCAAATACTTTCGCCTTTTTTCATCTCTTATATTAGCGTCATAACTAAAACTGCTTGACCTCTTTGACGAATCCCATGGAAAAGTACCCAAATCAATGCCTCCTGACGATGTAGGAATCGATCTAGGTTTTGGAATCGATTTGGATATTAGTCACCAAACGCTTATCATATTCTTTTTGTTTCTATTATGCATGTTTGAATTTCAGTCATGTAGCAGTCACCCGTCAACTGCTTACACAAATTTTTTGTGCAAAATCCATACCGACCATTGAAGTTTATTAATCAATATAGCCAGTTTTGATAATTTTTTAAAGATTTAAACTCTATAAAAATGTTTCAAAACCCACTTTACTAATTTGTGTCTTTTTTTTTTCAAAAAAATTACTTATAAAAAAAGAAATCCGAAAACCCAAACACACTCCAATTAGGGCTCACTAAAATCCATCCCACCTTAGCACCACTAGAAAAATCAATCAAATAACTCAATTCCTTCCATTATTTTGCATCCGCTTTTATTAGCGATAAACAAAGAAACCTTCAAGTCAATAATCAATCATCATCAAAGTCAATGGCTTCATCGTTTTCTGATCTGGTGGGTAACTCAAGCTAAGGATGCTTTCTTCGGCAACCAGTTTAAAATAGGCGTTGACTTGTATTCTCAAGCCCTTCGTAATTAACACTTACAAAACCCTGACTTGTTCTATGACCGTGCCTCAAGCCAATATTAAGCTCCATAACTTTACTGGTATATTCTAGATCTTGTTTTCACTATTTATTTAACCTTGCTGTTTTTTTTAAAGGTGTTTTTTTGTCGTTTTGTTGTAGTTTTAGTGTTTTTATGTTTTGATTAGAGTTGGGTTTTGAAATTTGTTTGTAGAGTTATGGTATATATGACGTGACTTGTGTTGGTATTAAATATGTTAGGTGTTGTCATATAAAAGTTAAAGATTTAAGGTAACTACATTAAATTCACATGTTTTTGTTTTTGTTTTTCGGGTAAAGACTAGGGGGACTTGATTTGAATTTGATTGTCTCCCCTTCACATTAAGGCGCGATACATGGTAAGTAAGGTGTTGTTTGAAGATAATACTAGTGTATTAAACGTGAAGGTACACTAGGCCTCTAAACAAGAGGACAATGGTTCAAACCTCCTCACTAGGTACACATTTGGGGGAGGGAAACGGTCGAAACAGTGACAGGATACCTCGGTTGTCAAAGACCCGCCCTCTCCGGTTTTTTTAAGCTTTTATGTTTTGTTTTTTTGTCGTTTTTGTTGTTTTTATGTTTAGATAAATGTAATGGAATATTGGTTTTGATTAGAATTAGGTTTTGAGATTTGTTTAGTTTACGTGTAGAGTGTTGGTATATATATGATGTGACTTGTGTTATTAATGATGTTAGATGCTTTACATAGGACGTAATGGCGTTGTGTTAAGATAATGCTATATGTGTATTTAACATGAAGGTAAGCGACTAACTGGAGTCAGTTTAAGCATTCCTTTAGACGGTTATTAACACATTGGGCTTTGATTTTAGTATTTATTTTGTTATAATGCATTTTGTGTATATGAATTTGTTCATGTGTAGAGTGCAAGTATTCTTGATGTGACAAAGATAATACTATTCGTGTATCTTTTTATGTGATTTGTTTTAGATAATATGTAGTATGTTATTAACGTTTCTTACAATTGTATTGGTGCAGAGGCTATTTCTGATGCAAACAAAGCTATTGAATTGGACGCCTCGATACCCAAGGCATATCTGCGCAAAGGGTGAGTAGTTTTTGAATAACTCAAATTAGCTTGTCAGCGAGTGATTGATATCTGTCATGTCTTTCATTTTAACATTCCATCTAAACATCCAGTCTGCGCAAACCGGATGTGGCCTTATTGTTTGATTACTATGTTTTGTTTGTGGGATAGTTGATGTGATCCTTTGAATGCTTAATAGGATTATAGCAAATGATTTTTCATGTATTGTTTTTTAAAGTGAAAGTAAGCACCAGATACTAAGGAATATAGTGATTTAGGTTTTGGAGAACCAATATTTTGGGTTAATATGTACTTTCTAGATTCTAGAGTACTACTTTTGTTATTATGGAGAAATCGGACGAGGAAGATTTTACTCAGTTACTTATCATCATGAATAGGTCGATCGGTTGGGATTTTATCTCTTACGAGTAAATGGTTAAATTCTTAAAATTTAGTTATAAAGAAAACGAGGCAAAAGCTGTCCAAACATAAAACGTCCTATAATAGTATTTTTATAAGATAAGATGTTATTAAGCTAATATAGTATTTGTAATCATCTTTGACATGCTATTTGTATATAAAAATCCAATATTTATTTGTTCTTAGAAATTGAGAGTTTAAACTTTACCTTTGTTTTTGCTTGACAGAACTGCGTGTTTCAATCTTGAAGAATATTATACTGCTAAAACAGCTTTTGAAGCTGGTGCTTCTTTAGTTCCAGAAGATGCAAGATTCACTAAATAGATAAAGAAAGAAGTGTGACAAATGTATTGCAGGTAATTACGTATGCATGTCTTCTTAGTTCACTGTTTTATAGACGCTATGGTACTTTTTGGCAAGTAAATTAGGAAATGATTTTTGATGATTTTGTATGCTTATTGGAACAGAGGAAGAAGGTGAGCTAGTAACGCCACCGATGAAGGCAACCCCTAAAGCAACCCTCACTGAGATTGTTGATGAAGCTCCGAAAGAAATTGACCAAGTAAACAACATCTCCAGTGAGGTGGCAACCACAACACCAGCCAAACCAAAATACAGGTCTAAACTTAACTTGATGAACCAAAGGGAATATGCATTACTTCTTACAGTGTATCTGAGATAATAATAGTGATTTCGTAGAAAATACAGATCACATGCCATAGATAATTAGTTACTTCCTAACCCAATCATTACACTTTAAATATTCACTAAACATTAAGATGTTAAGTTAATCGTTAAGATGAGGAATCTGAAACTGGCACTGATGAGACTACTTCTGAAGATCCTTTTGTTTATTTCTTTTAATACTGTACGTCGGTTAGACTAAAGCGTAGTTTTATTTTAGTTGTGGATAGCATCAAATTATCATAGGATTAAGTGCTTAATAAATGTCTTTGCTTTCGTGAAAGTTAAATCCTTAAAGACCCTTTACTTGATAGTTAATAACGGTCAACTCTGAGCTCTTTTGTTTTGTTATTTGCAATTTCTTTAACTCTGTCGGCTGTATATTTGATCTAACAAACCATATATGTACAGGCATGAATACTATCAGAAGCCAGAGGAGGTGGTTGTGACTGTATTTGCAAAGGGCGTACCAGCTGACCGTGTTTCAGTCAACTTTGGTGAACAAATTGTAAGTTGGTTTTTCAACTTTGTGAACATATGTTAGAGGTGGCAATATGAGCCAGGTTAGGGGGTCGGGGTTGTGTAACGGACAGGACTGGGTTGACCTGCAACCACTTTTTGTTTAATTCCTTCGTTTTTTAACATAAATTTTAAATGTGTTACTGTATATTATTTCACCGATTTTCTAAATATCCATATAAGGGGATTCAGGAGTTGTATGCATTAAAACATTAAAAGTACACTTTCGGCAACTATAGACTGGTTTCTGCTTCTAGTTATTTTTATTTTATTTATCCCTTGACTCCCTTCTAAGATAGAACATAACCCATCCGTAAGT
Source organism: Tanacetum coccineum (assembly GCA_026074375.1). NCBI lineage: Eukaryota > Viridiplantae > Streptophyta > Magnoliopsida > Asterales > Asteraceae > Tanacetum > Tanacetum coccineum. Next base: position 15,035 of record BQNB010102387.1, on the reverse strand, counting down.
AAATGAGTTGAAATTGTCACCTCTGACATTCATGCATTCACTATGATTCCATATGTAGACTTTCATGGCTGTTTCATAAAGAATAGCTTGTTAACATTTTCCATGTTTGTCTTTGCTTTCAGCTAAGTGTAACAATTGAGGTGCCTGGAGAAGAGCCATACGTTTTCCAACCTCGCTTGTTTGGAAAGGTGATGTACTTTAACTTCTGACTTTTAAATACCATGTTTTATAGAGAGACTGAATAAGTAAGTATTTTGAGGTCAAAGGAGACAAGTTATTATACTGTAGTTTGTAAGTTATGGTTCTTTCTCTTCGTATCAATTGACATTGAATTTTGATCTACAGATTGTCCCTGCAAATTGCAAATATGTCGTTCTCTCAACCAAGATAGAAATCCGTCTTGCAAAAGTGGAACATATTCACTGGACATCTCTTGAGTTTGTCAATAACAATGTGGTTGTGCGAAGCAGCAATGTGTCCTCTGGTAAGTGAATCTTTGACAAAATAAGAAGTGTCTAGTATGGGTGGAAACAATCGGCGTTGGGGTTATTGGTCCACACATTTTTTTTTCAGTTATCTAATTTTTCCATATGATACGTTAAATATGATTAGGAAAAATATATAATTCCTGGTGATGGTACATCTATTTTTGAATAATATGTGGAGGCAATATACTGTAGCCAACTTATAATCTATTTGAGCCTTTTAACCCATCAGACTGGTTTCCTTTTAGATAATTTTTTGAAATCACCACCTTCAGTGCACACAGTATATAGTTTCTATCGTTAATCAACACTGTTTGTGTCCTAAAGGTTCACGTCTGGTTTATTGCTGACAAAATTTTTTTCGTCTTAGGCACACATTACTTCGAACAAATTTATTCATCTTTTGAAGATTGTTTTTTTTTCTTCAGTGTTTTTTTTGTTATGGGTAGTTTTTATAGCTCGAGCTTTTCATATTGCTGCACCATATAGACTTTAAAACCATCCAGAACTCGTAGCACCAGCAAATAACTATACGAGTTTCTTACACAGAGACTCTGAACTATGCATAACTCATAGCACCTAAGCAATTGAACTATTTGAGTATCTGGTTTTGCAAAATAAATGTTTCTGTTAACTTGCTCTTTATTCTAGTTTATTAGTCTTGGTATATTGGTAAGAAACTTATGATCCCCTTTCAGCAATAAAAATATAGAATAACCATAAAAAAAGCCAATGCTATTAGTATTATGTATTGAGATCATCACTCAAATGGAACTTAGCCTGAAGAAGAGAATGTTGCATTCATATTGGGACAGATGGGATACATGTTTTAATTAGATATGTATGGTCCGGTGTGTTGAAGTTATATTAAGGTGCTAATAATTGCATGTACTCCAATACATACAGGTACTCAAAGACCTTCGTACCCATCCTCGAAACCAACAAAAGATTGGGATAAACTTGAGGCCCTAGTGAAAAAGGAGGTAAATCATTTAATCTAATGATAGCTCTATATTATGATAGACCTGATGTTGGTGTAGGCTTGTAGCTAATAGATTTTTTGGTGTTTTCAGGAAAAAGATGAAAAGCTCGATGGCGATGCAGCTCTCAACAAATTCTTCCGTGACATATATTCAGATGCTGATGAGGATACAAGAAGGGCCATGAGTAAATCATTTGTAAGTTTAATGTTTTCTTGATAATATTTCCTTCAACAAAATCTTTAGGCTCTGTTTTAATGCGCATTTGGAAATGGTTGTCTTGAGTTTTTGGGAAAAAAACAAATTCTAATGTTTGGAAAAAGAGGTTCTACTCTTGGTTAATTAGAGGTCAGAGTTGTTGCAACAAGGTTCTTCTGATCTGAATGCCTAGACTTTTAGCCCAGTTTTACAAGATAGTCTTCTATGGTATTTTTTATTAGTTACATAAATAATCTGAATATGCCAGACACTTAATTTTTTATTATTCAGAATTACTTGCGTGAAACAACTGAAGCACATGCATACACTATCACACACAACCAAATTTAAGACGGGCATCCAAACATACCATTAACCAGTTCAGGGTTATATTTTTTATTTTCGTGACTAATCTATTTGAAATTTTGTTGGTGTTTTTTCCTAAACAACAGGTGGAATCAAATGGAACAGTTCTGTCGACAAACTGGAAAGAGGTCGGATCGAAAGAGGTCGAAGGAACTGCACCAGATGGTATGGAACTCAGGAAATGGGAATACTGATTCGATCAAAAATTTGTGTCATAACCTCGGACCTTGTTATTTCTGGCCTTTTTTGTGGTGGACCTGTTCTTTTTATTGGCTTGGCTGGCCCTGTTTCGAAGTTGTCTATAGTCTTTTGCTTAAAAGCCAAACTTAAATACTTATTCATTTTCCTTCTACTAGTTTCGGTGTTCGTACTGCACAGTGAATGTTGAACTACGTCTTTTGTTTTGTTACGAGTTACTTTTGTCTTTCTTTTAGTGATTACCGAGTCATTGGAGAACCATACAGTGGATTTTTTTTGGCGGGTGTGGCTACTGTTTCCATGAATATTTTGTTTAGAGAGGCAACAACTCCAGCAAGCATATTCTTATCAAGTCTGGCCTGCCCGTATTTAGACATATGCCATGTTGTTTTGCATTTGTGTGGTGCTCATATGCATATCAAGTCCTTTTAGAGTTTTAGCAGTGGAATATTTGCAGCTTTCAGTTGCTCAATATTGAAATTGAATGGATCTCAACACTAGTAAATTACAATGGAATTTGATGGCGGGAACTAACAAAGGACAAGGAATTCGATACACCTTTAAAGGGTGCCCAAACAAGACCCTGAAAGAAAACACACTGTTCTTATTCAATAATACATGATTGTCCTCGAACATAAATGTATGCCCAAACAAGACCCTGAAAGAAAACACACTGTTCTTATTCAATAATACATGATTGTCCTCGAACATAAATGTATTGAACTCTGATAGTCTCTTGGAAAAAAAGAAGCCAAAATCTCTTCTAAAACTAGTAATAAGAAAAGTAGAAAACAAATCATAACTTGTAAATCTTAATAATCCAAATAATTTTTTATACAAAAATAATATGATAACTAATATTATGAGACTAATATTATAAGTGATGACGTATAACACGTATAGCAGGCGGCCTGAATTACACAAACCATACATGGGCTCAAGCCCAACAGGACAATCCAAGACCACAATGGACCAAAACTAAGCCCAGTCCCGTGCTGGCGCTGCCCGGAAGAAGCAAGACGGATGTGACAGGCCTTCCGCGGACCAAGCAACATCCGCGGAAGGGAATCAACGTCCGCAAGACACGATTACTGCGGACCCTTCCCAGACAAGGGGCCCACTTCGGCTCATCAACAGGCCCAAGCGAAATACTAGAAAAACCTAATATTTAGCTCGCCTATACAAAGGGGTACTCTGACACCCCACGAGGTACGATTCTCTAATCATATTTCACACACACACACACATACTCCAACATTCTCTGACAAATATGTGTACTTACTATCACGCCGAAGTCTAATCGTAGGGTCCGTCCCCACAGTAAGACTAACGGTTTACTTTTGATTGTGCAGGGAATCCATCTTATCACTTGATTTAGTATAAGATTTCACCCCTCGGCCCAGTCCAGTAACCACCCAGATCCATCTTTCCAACCCGAAACATATTTTGTACTAACAAGTTGGCGCCATCCGTGGGACCAGGATACAACTGCGTTCTACGAAAATACTCACCATGAGCAATACTGAACAATCCCCATGTCCGCCGGCGAAAAAACACGATTAGAGAGAAAAGAGCAATTAAGAAATACCAAAATGGCCCGGCGTCTGACGCATGCCCTCCGAGAGAATGAAATAAAGAACTACAAAACCAGTTGCTGCCAATCATAGCTGAGAAGTTTAACAAAGAGAAAGAAAGAAACAAAAAACTGAAAGAAGTGAAAGCTCGGCTTAACTTTGGAGGAGGCTCCAGAACATCACAATATTCTGAGTCAAGGACAATGAGTATCAGGGAACACGAAAGAAGGCACAGATCTAGACGCTCCTGCAGCCCAAGACCCAGCCCTAGTGTGTTCTCAAGAATAAGGCGCGAACGGTCAAGATCACCAAGACAAAAGCCGAGAGAAAAAAGAAGGAGGAGTGTTCAAAAGGTTGGGAAACAAGGAAAGAGTGTATCCGCATGCTCAGGCAGCCACAATCAGCACTCCTATTCGAAGTACACCAAAGCGCTCTCAGAAAGTGAGGACAGTGGAGGCGGGCACTGGAAGTCAAGATCAAAAAAGCATAAATCAAGTAGGGAGAGTGGGGATGACTTATCCCAACCATGGGTATAGTTTAAAGTAGATCCTTTTACACACAGAATCCGCTACTTTGATTTCCTTAAAACAAGAATGCCCAGCCACATTAAGACATATGACGGGAGTGAAGATCCAGAGGATCACCTAAAGATCTTTCAGATAGCCGCAAAAATAGAACGGTGGTATAACAACCCACAATTTTCCTCTACGAAGTATCCATCTATTAAATTAATGCAATTTTTCTCAATGTAATTTCCATCTATTACATATTGCAACCATTTCCACATGTATAATTATTGTTTTTATTATCCATTTAGTGTAACGTAACTTACATAACCAAAGTAAAACGTGCTCAGGAAGGGGGGGGGAACAACCACCAAAGCCAATTCTATCAACCTAAATCAAATAAACCGATTATAATATGTCAAGCAATATGTTCTAAACTCTATTTTATCCATACGTTATTTATTTAATGTACCAATCATGAAGTTTTATTTAAAAACGCACGAGTAATTAAACGTTAACGTTTATATCAAAACCCCGAGTACATGTAATGTTTACATGCAATCCAAATGTACAAACTTACAAGGCATGTGTACAAGGTTATAATGCATAATATTTAAATATAATTCCCTCCTAAACCCTAGTGCAACTCTTTTAAGCCTAAAGTACAACATGATAATGCACAAGATTATAATAAGCCATTTTCCCTCCAAATCTTTTAAGCTTTTCGTACCACCTTTCAAGAACGAGTTACAAGCTTCCAAAGCACAACATTTAAAACCCCCCCCCCCCAAAAATCCATTTCCCCCCTACATTCTAACCCGTAAATTTCGACCAAAAAACCTAACCCTAACCCGAAACCCTAAACTACCCAAAACTACTTAATAAGTTTTCTAAACTAAGTTCTAACCTGAGGGCAACCACCCCTCCACCATGATGCACCACCTTGTCTATACCAATTTCACCACCCTTGCTAGCTCTTGTCACCAACTATGTCACCTTCACCAACAAGTTAACTCTTTGTCACCTCCTTGGTTAGTCGAACCCACACCACCATCCAACACCTCTCCAAGCTATGTTACTAGCTTCCTTTAGTCACTATTGCAACCTTTGGCAACTACTCAACACAACTTGGCCACCACTCCAAATTTTCGAGCCTATATATAGCCAAAAACCATGCACACTTTCAAAACACCCACCACAAAGCTGAAAAACTTACCTCAAAACTAGTTCAAGCCAAGTAAGGAAGATAAGTGAAAGGTCTTTAAGTTAGTAGAAACCAAGGAACAAGAAGAGAAAGGTTCTTGATTCATCTCCAAGGTTTTCGGATCATATCAAGCCAATTCGACCCATATTCACCCATTTTGATCCATTTCGTGTACTAGTAAGTCCTATCACTTGTTCTATAAGCTCTTGATATGTTTTAAATCCTTTATAAGCTCTTATGCACTTTCTTGATCACATAGAATAAAGCCCTTAAACCCTAAGTCTACTCGTTTGGTTTTCCTAAACCAAACGCACCCCTTAAAACTCTAAAAGCTATTTTCATAAACCCTAATAAGCTTAAAGCCATAAGCTAATCCTAAAAGCTGTTCTAATAAGCTCTTTTATCATTTTTATAAGCTTAGAATCAAACCCTAAAATCTCAAACCCATCGGGTTATTATTTCAAAACCAAACGTGCCCATTTTGAGATTTTCGAAGCTCATAAGCTAATTTCCATAAGCTATAAGCTTGTTAAACCTACTTATTTTAGCTTATAGTAATAAGCTATATGCTGCAATTTAATTTCGAGATTAAAAATACAAAGTATATGGATTTTGGACTAGTAATGCAAATCGTATATGCATGAGGGGTATATATTGTAACTTTTGAAATTATTAAACTTTCAGGCCAAATATAATTATCCTAAAGTTAAAACCACAAGGTCCTGTTTTGCCATATTTTTAAAAAGTATAAGGGTTAACTGTTTTTAAAAAATAAAGTAAAGGGTAAAATTTTGTAAATATATAAATACCAGGGTAAAAATTGACAATTTTTGAAATTCTCAAAGGTAATAAAATTTAATATTATTATAATAATTATAAAAAATAAATTTAGAACATTATAAGACTCGATTTTATTAAAGCCCGACACATTTGTCGTTATCATTCATCGATCGAAATATTATAAAATCAATTATGTTAAATATTTAACATAATTTATCATTCACTAGCTTTTGAAGAAACTTAAAAAGATAAAATCTTATCATTTTTAAACTATAACGTATCACGTTACTAGGGAATTTCATGTGAGGGGTTTTCATTTGGGTAGACATTTTGACGAGTTGCTGGATTTACGATTTAAAGTGTCTTAGCTCCTCAAACGTTTACTACATGACCTCTGGATTATGATAGCCCCAACAGTGATATGATATTTTCATAATTTAATAAACCAAATTAATATTTACGTTAAACTTTATGAAATAAAGTTTTGAAACAATCAAACTAAGACTTGACATATTACCCTAGGTTGCGTGACGAGGCCGTTTATTTCCAATTGAGTCACTTTTGACGTCAATCAGATTTCTCTGTTAAGGTGAGTTCATAGTCTCACCTTTATATGTTTTTACAAACCCCGTGGGGAGATACATGCTATAAACCATGAATACAAGTGTTTTCCAACTGTATGCTATCCTGATATATTATTGCCTAAGTACCTCCATTTGCCATAAGGCCCCACTATCATGAACCGTTAATTACTTTGCGAAGTAAGCGCGAATGCCGTGAATAGATCTATTGGGAGTGAACTTCCCCGTCCAGAGTCTGGTACATACATGGCCAGCGGACACATTTCATTTGAGGAACTCTGGGTGTTTGGCAAAGCACCCGCTTGGGGCAACAATTTATGAATAACATTTACTTAAGGCTTCGGTGTCATGAGCTTAGTGCAATAATATAATATTGTTTTCCATGATAATTGTAGTTGTACAATTATTACCACTTAAGTAGGAGTGTTCAAAAGGTTGGGAAACAAAGGAAAGATTGTATCCGCTTGCTCAGGCAGCCATAATCAGCACTCCTATTCGAAGTACACCAAAGCGCTCTCAGAAAGTGTGGACAGTAGAGGCGGGCACTGGAAGTCAAGATAAAAAAACAGAAATAAATTAGGGAGGGGGATGACTTGTCCCAACCATAGGTATGTGAAGAGGTAGATCCTTTTACACCCAGAATCCGCTACTTTGATTTCCCTAAAACAAGAATGCCTAGTCACATTAAGACATATGACGGGAGTGAAGATCCGGAGGATCACCTGAAGATCTTTCAGACAGCCACAAAAAAAGAACGATGGGCCATGCAAACTTGGTTTCACATGTTCAACTCTACGTTGATAGGAAACGCAAGGGTATGGTTTGATGACCTTCTGTCTGAATTAATAAACAGCTATGACGATATAAAGAAAGCCTTCCTGGAAAACTATATTCAACAAAAGAAATGCATCAAAGATCCCATAGAGCTCCATAACATCAAACAACGAGATGGAGAGTCTACGGAATACTTTGTGAGAAGATATAAACTGGAAAGCAAGGATGTTAAAGGAGCACCAGAATGCATGAGAATCTCTGGATTCGTGCATGAAATCACAAACCCTAAGCTCATCAAACGTCTCCATGACAAAATCCCAAAGACGGTGGACGAAATGATGAGAGTGACCACATCTTTCCTCCGGGAGGAAGTGACAGCCTCAAATCACGAGCGAAAGAAGTCGTTTCCACCATGGAAGCAGCAAGAGGGTAATCAGAAGCAAAATTTTAGAAAGGGAAGTTTTTGGAACCAGCAAAGGCCGGAAAGGAAGCATGATTGGTTTACACTCCTCACAAAAACTCCTAAAGAAATTTTTGCTTTAGAAAAAGGAAAATTCAAAGCTCCGCCACCAATGACAACCCCGGTTGAGAAACGGAATCACGCTAAATTCTGTGAGTTCCATGGTGAAGTAAGGCATAACACAGACGAGTGTATGCACTTGAAGAAACAAATAGAAGAAATGCTCAAGGCACGAAAGATTTCGCACCTAATAAAGGAGCTAAAACAGAACAGTGGAAAGGAACAACCTAAGGCGGCGAAGAAAGGAGAAACCTCCGGGAAAGATAAAGCATTAGTTATCCTAATGGTCCAACTTTGGGAAAGAGTGGCTAGGCAAAAAATAACACAAAGTTTTTCTCCTAACACAGAAATCCTTTTCCCACCTCTAGGTGAAGATGAAGGAACAGAAGGTCCAATGATCATTGAGGCAGAAATATGGGGCCACTGCATACACCGCATGTATGTGGATGGCGGCTCAGCCTTAAAAATACTATACGAACATTGTTTCAGCCAATTGCGTCCAGAAATCAAGAACCAATTGGCGCCAACCACCACCCCTTTGATTGTATTCAACGGTGAGATAATATGGCCAATAGGGCAAATACAACTATTGGTAAGGATTGGGGACGAAGAACACTCCACCTCAGCTTTGATGAATTTTGTGGTTGTCAGGTCACCATCTCCATACAATGGAATTATTGGAAGACCAGGAGTCAGAAAGCTACAAGCAGTTCCGTCGACAGCTCACGGAATGCTAAAGATCCTGGTAGAAGGAGGAGTAATCACTTTAAAGAGTAGCAGATTGGTTCCGCTTGAATGTGTGATGGTCTCTGAACCAGAAGGAAACCCTCCGGCTACCAAGCAAGCGGTGGAAGAAAGAGTCAAAGTGGCAATAAATCCAGAATATCCGAAACAAACAGTAATGATTGACTCCACCCTCACCGAGGAAGGCCGCAACAAGTTGTGTGGTCTACTCCAACGTAACTTGGACATTTTTGCCTGGAAGCCTACGGATATGACCGGCGTTCCAAGACACATTGCGAAACATCTCTTAAACGTGCGGGAGGGATGCTCTCCGGTTAGACAAAAGAAAAGGGGACAAGTAGCTGATAGAAATCAGGCAATATAGGAAGAAGTAGGGAAACTTATGGAGGCATGAATAATGAATGAAGTACACTACCATGACTAGTTGTCTAACCCAGTAATGGTAAAGAAACATGATGATAGATGGAGAATGTGCGTTGATTTTAAAGATTTAAACAAAGCATGCCTAAAAGATGGTTATCTGCTACCAAAAATAAACTGGAAGGTGGAATCCTTATGTGGATTCCCTTTCAAGTGTGTCCTAGACGCTTACAAAGGCTATCACCAAATATAAATGGCAAAAAAAGATGAAGAAAAAACAGCATTCATTACGAGCCAAAGAATATTTTGCTATACAAAGATGCCTTTTGGTCTGAGAAATGCTAGGGCAACTTAATAGAGTCTGGTGGATCAAGCATTCCACAAACAGATTGGTAGAAATCTCGAAGTGTACGTAGATGATCTTGTCATCAAAAGCCGCACGGAAGATGAGATAGTCAGAGACATAGAAGAAACGTTTAAAACTCTAAGGGAAATTAACATGAAACTGAACCTTAAAAAGTGTACTTTTGGGGTAGAAGAAGGGATGTTCTTAGGGTACAAAGTCAACACTAAGGGGTTGAAAGTATGTCCAGATAAGGTGGACGTTGTCTTAAATCTCCCGTCTCTAAAATGCCTAAAAGACGTGCAAAATTTAAACGGAAAACTCACAAGCCTGAACAGGCTCTTGGCCAAATCAGCAGAGAAATCATTACCGTTCTTTAAAACTTGGAAAAAATGCACGAAGAAAAGTGATTTTCATTGGACTGCGAAAAGCAAATGAAGCATCTAATAGCTAAGCTCCCCATGTTAACCGCGCCAATGAAAAAGGAGGAACTTATTGTCTATTTGGCAGCAGCAAAAGAGACGGTAAGTGCGGTCCTAATGACGAAAAGGGAAGCCAAACAGATGCCCTCTACTTTGTCAGCAGGGCATTGAGAGGTCCGGAAATAAACTATACGTCAATGGAAAAGTTAGTGTTAGCCTTAGTACATGCTTGTAAGAGCCTAAAGAGATACTTTCAAGCACATCAAATCATAGTAATCACGGATCAACCGATACAGCAGGTGTTATCAAGACCGGAAGTAGCAGGGAGGCTACAGAAATGGAGTATCGAATTGGGAGAATACGCAATACATTACAGACCTAGAGTATCAGTTAAAGGGCAAATATTAGCAGACTTTATAGTTGAACGACCAGAA
>BQNB010102386.1:3683-24256 GCA_026074375.1 Tanacetum coccineum | reverse complement strand
CTGGCCCCGAAAGGTTTTGAGGTAGGGAAGTTAGTTAAATAATTATCGTAAGAAAAGTTGTTAAAATAGTAAATTCGGGTCAGATTTGGGTCTGATTTCGGGGAGTAAAACCCCTACTTAAAATTCAAATTAGGGTTATCCAAAAATCATGAGTCATATTTTAGGTGTCTATTAACTCCAGTTCGAAGGGCTAGCGATAAAACATTTTTTAAGTTTTAAGGATGTCAAACTTTTTAGTGTGCGTTCATATCTGAATCTGCGTACTTTGTAAAGATGAATTTTTATAAAATAGTTCTACTTAGTATTATTTTTTCTAAAAAATCACAATAGCTCACAACTCATTGGGGGAGCTAGAAATGTAAGGAGAACCATCAATTAGGTGTTTTGGTATTTTATTTGTTGTCATAAAGTGACTACAAAATTCAGCCAGAAACTATAAAAGTAGAAGTTAATGAGCAAGGTCATATAGGGTGTGAAAATGATTTGGGAGATGTATATAAAGGATTATAAACTTAGTGTAAAGTTTAGAAGTCCATCATGTGATTGTTACATTGATTTAGGCATTTATCCTAACCGAGTGTAACTTGTGTTTTGTTATGATTAGATTGTGTGCAAGATCTTGTCAAGTAAGCTGAGCATCAGGTGAGTTTCATAGTCCCATTTTACTAAGTTTTCCTGGGATGGAAATGATGCAAAATATGTATTGGAAATGTTTTAATTGCTGTGATTATGTGGTATAATTTACGCATGGACTTTTATGTAGCTATTATATGTTATGTGTTGCATATTGTATGATGTCGTATTGGTTTTCGCCTACTTTGTAGGTATGAGGTTTCACCTACTTCGTGTGGGTATGATATTGTGTAGATACGGTACTTGTAACACCCCCAAATTGCCTCGCAGCGGAATAAGGGTCCGGGGCATGTTGCTTCTCAGATCAATAACACAAGATATATGTATAACGACCAAAAAGTCATTTTAAAACTGATACATTGGATTTAACAAATATTTGATACAAATAGCCCAAAGCTTTAACTTGTTCCTTGTTATTATTACAAAGATACTGGTTCTCAACACATGAGTTTCCCAAAACATAATACAACCATTTCTTTAGCATGACATCCAAAACAAAATTACCAATGTATCCTTGGCACCTTATGCTTACTGATCTCCTGAAAAACATTGCTTTAAAATGTCAACAATAATGTTGGTGAATTCATAGGTTTGATCAATCGTATATTGTAGGACCACAAGATTTCCCAAGTGTATGATAATGCAACAGATGCATATATCATATAAATGTAATTATGTTGCCCTAAGCTCATAACACTGAAGCTCGACATAAATGAATACTATATAAATGGCCTACATTGCCCGTGATGATGTTCTAACCCGCAACATCCTATGTTCGACATGGTATACGTTCGTTTGCCCATTGATAGCTAATCACCCGAACGGGGATGTCAATCCCAATAGATCTATTCATAACATTCGCGCTCACAATCCAGCAACTGACAGTTCATGATAATGGGCTCAACTAGGGTTATCGCTACTTAGGCAACACGTAATCATAATATAAAACTTAACCACTTGTGTCCAATTATAAAACATTGCATGTTTCTCACCCCAAAAACTTGTAAAACAAATCATGTAAAACGTGGGGCTATGAACTCACCTTGAGTGAGCGAATATCAAGTATATCACAAATAATGCGTCACGCAAATCGTCAGATGCAACCTATTTAATTTAAGGTCGTATAAGTACTAATCACATTGGGTAACTACTACCATATATCATTCTATATAGCTAATCACCATCTAATTGTTTTGGTAAAATTGTGTTTAATAAGTTAAAACGTTTATAATTTCCGTTGTAGTAAATCTGGCGTAACTTTCGCGTTTCAAGTCCGTTTCTTGCGTTTCTTATGTCCACGTTTTCGTATTAAGACGAGTTATCAATATTTGACATTTTCATATTTTTAGTCCCCTGATGAACAGTACTTTTTACTGTTCACACCAGTTATAAAGTTATTTTTATAGTTTTAGTTATCGTAAAACCCGTAAACGTCGTATTTTATTCGTTATAGCTCCGTTTTTAGTGATTCTTTCGAGCATGTTCTCATAATAAAAAGTTTTATTTATTTAGGAGGTTTACATAAATATATGTTTCTGTCATGAATAGTAACTTTTATAAAAATAGTTTTTTAAAAGTATTTATTGTCGTAAACTCGCGTAATCCGTAACTTCTTCGTTTTTAATCGAAAAATTATGATTCTTATCATTTTGGAATCCTAGAAATGTGTATAATCTGTTAAAAACATCAAAATTTCTGTTGTGTATAATTTTTATAAAAGTTATTTTATAAACCCGTTTAATTAACGTAAATCGTATTTTTATCGTATCTTTTTCGTTATTAATCCGTTTTTCGGGTACTTTACATATTTGGAATAATCGTGAAGTGTACTATCTTTATAGTTCATAATATGGCTGTTATAGGACATGAACCAAAACAGCCCCTAAATGTCTTTTTGAGTTTATTTGTATAACTTTGTTTTTATAACTTACTTTCTATACTTTTCAACTTAATAATTACCACAAGCCTTTTATAAATACATATGTCATATGTATTACATATATTAAAGTCCATTAGTTCATATCTTGTTCAAATATCTAAGTTAACAAGTCCATAATGATACTTTTAATCACAACTTTCTTAAGTAAACCTTGAAACCCTAATTTGTACATATACATGTTTACACTTAACCAACATGTTACAACACTTATAACCCCATTATATCATGATATTACCAACCTAATATTATATGAAAAAGTGTACAAAAGCATAATCCCAAGTAAAAATCCCTTTTTCATGTTCAAAAGTCCTAAATGGTGATTTTACTATATAGAATATCATATACATATAAACTCATGAAATGAAAAGATAAAGATTTTTAGATGACCTTATGATAAATGATGATAATGAGAAATAAGTGCTAAACCCTTGTTTAGTCTCAAAACCAAAGCTTGCACAATATGAAACCCTAGTTTTCCAAATAAACGCTAATCTTGATTTATTGCTTCAACACATGTAAATGGTTAACCAAGGCTTGCAAATACCTTAGTATATCTTAGGAATGATGTGTGATGGCTTGTATATGTTGTAGAAAATTTTGTATGGATTTTGTAAAAGGGGGTGTTTGAGCCGTGGCTTATCAAAGAGAGAAATATGAGAGTTTTTGTTGATTTGCACCAAATTGATAAGTGTATGTGTATGTTTATCTCATATACTTGCATTATATATGAACTAGGTGGTCAAAAAGAATGCAATAGTGGTCTTGGAACACATTTGAGGGTCTTAAGAAGACCATGGTCAATGTGGAACATATTAGGCTAGGTTTTAAATGCAAGTGTATTGTACAAGACCACTTGGTGAAAATTGTGTGCTCTTGGTCTCATTGTTGTTGTTGTGATAGTATAGATCATCCCCATGGAATGTGGAAATGTGTTGGTTAAATATCTTGGTAAAACTACAAGTATTACTTGCAACGTTGTGGTAAAAAGAAAGTATCACTTTGTAGAAAAAGAAAAGAAAAGATGTAGCTAGCATATAAAGTATACTTGCAAAATGAATAAGTCTTGCTTATTTCTTGTATATATGGGGCGTCACTTTTAACAACCATGGGTAAAGTTTATAAACTTTTTGATCAATGGAAATAATAATAGGCATTTGTTGAAGCGTAGATTAATTTTGGTGGTTCCGGGTATGCCTACACGTACTTTATCGCGAAACGTACATACTTTACGTAACCAATAAAAATAAATGAACAATGACCATAATTATTCTCAAAATAATTATTTAATACTTGCTTGATGTAAACATTAAATTGTTTGATGCCCGTTTACATTGCACGATAATTTTTAGCGTACGCGATTTAACTTAACGTTTACGGTTTAAAAGCAAACACGTACAATACCAAAAGTACATAATGAATTTATTGACAATGTCAATGACCCTAAAACACGGGGTGTTATAGTACCAAGAGTCAGGGATTAGGGATAGCATTCCTCTCCATAACTGTATGAAGAATTTTGTGGTTTGGATCGGGAGACACGTTCCATCCCAATGGTGATTATTAATTGAATGCATGTTAGGCATGTATAATAGCTAGCTTAATTATCCTGCCATGTTTTGTTTTTTATAATCATAGTAATTGATTTAAATCTTGTATTGGTGTCGTAAAACCTATGACTCTCACCAACCATTGTGTTGACGTTTTAAGCATCATTTTCAGGTGAGCGTTATGAAGGTGTTGAAGTTAATAAAAGTGGCTAGAGAGACCATTATGATGGCATTGGAAGTTCTCATTTGATTTCACTTCATAATTGTTTGCATGAATTCTTGAATGTTATTAGGTTTTATAAGGTTGTGATACATTGTCTTTGTATTGATGAGACCCCTTTTTCATTAATTCAAGATGCCGTTCTTTTGTTTTTGGTATTGTCATGACACATCGTGTCATTTATATTTAGTTATGCATGTAGTGGTTCTCTATTGTTGACAACATTATGTTGTGATGATATCCATGATGTTACGCCTGGTGTTTCCGCCTTGGCGGGGTGTGACGCTTAGGGTATTAATGCAGTTGCATTTAAGTCTTCATTTATTCTTCATTGTCAGATAGAAAGTGCGGCATGCAAAGGAAATTATGCGCCGTACTTGTGGAGTTAATGCGTTCAATTGACTAAGTCTTTAATTCCATTGACTTGAGAGGAAGTACGGCGCACAAGGGATAAGTGCGGTGCACATTTGTACTTTTGAGCTTAATTCTTTATATTTTCTAGTATATAGTGTTCCCGAAGTATAATTACTCGATCTTTGTTGTGTTTGAGCTCGGGATATCTTCAAGTGAACCTGCACATATTTTATGCTATTAAGTATCGAAAGTTCACAAGAAATGAGTAAATATATACAAATAACGCCACCGAAAACATGTATAATTTGGGCGTTATCAACAATGTTTAATTACTGCTAATCATGATGTCTGTGCGCTTAATTATGTGAATGACATGAATTCTCGTGATGATAACCAAAGTGCTAATGTTTCAAATGTTGAAAATCAAAAGAAACATAAGCCAAAAGTCAAGAAATCTAAGAAGTCAGGGTCCAACGAAACGCTTTCTTCATCTAAGCGTAGGAAACCTAGAACTCGCCTTAGGTGGTCACCAACTGGAAGAATTTTTGACCTTAGTGGACAATTAATTGTATCCAGTGAATCTGAGTGTCAGTCTAACAGTTCTGAAATGCATGTGCTTCTAACGCTCAGGAACCTACAAACAAATGTTTTCCAAATTATACTTCTTTTCTTGGCAGGTTGTTCAATTTGTTTATGGTGCATCGACTCGGGTTGTTCCAAGCATATGACCGGGAATCTGAAGCTACTCATCAACTTCGTCTGGAAGTTTATGGGAACTGTCCACTTTGGGAATGATCATGTTGCTGCAATTCTGGGTTATGGCGATCTTCAATGGGGAAATATTTTGATTGCATGAGTTTACTTCGTTGAGGGACTGGGACACAATCTATTCTCAGTTGGATAGTTTTGCGATTCAGATCTAGAGGTCACTTTCAGAAGGAACACCTGCTTTGTCAAAAATCTCGAAGGAGTTGATTTGTCGAAAGGAAATCATACAACAAACCTTTACACAATCAATCTCCATGAAATGGCCTCTGCATCTCCTATTTGTCTAATGGCTCGTGCTACATCAACCAAGTCTTGGTTATGGTATCAATGTTTCTCCCACCTCAATTTTGACACCATAAATGATCTTGCCAAAAACAATCTCGTCACCGGTCTTCTGAAATTCAAATATCATAAAAAACATCTTTGTCCTTCTTGTAAGCAAGGAAAAATAAAAAAAGCTCCTCACCCACCCAAACCTGTTCCAAATTCATAGCAAAGATTACACTTGCTTTATATGGATTTGTATGGGCAATGAGAGTCGAAAGCAGAAATGGGAAGCGGTATGTTCTAGTGATAGTGGATGACTACTCTCGTTACATGTGGGTCCACATCCTCGTATCAAAATATGAAACACCAGAAGTGATCAAAACCTTCCTAAAGAAAATTTAAGTCCTTCTACAAGCTTTAGTCATTATTGTAAGAACCGACAACGACTTGGAATTCAAGAATCAAGTGCTTAAAGAATATTTTGATGATGTTGGCATCTCTTACCAAACGTGTTTAGTCAAAACTCCTCAGCAATATAGAGTGGTAGAACGAAGAAACCGAACGTTAGTAGAGGCTGCTAGAACAATGTTGATTTTTTCTTATGCTCTATTATTCTTGAGGGCTGAAGCGATTGCTACTGCGTGTTACCCTTAAAACTGTTCCATAATTCACCAATGATTTAACAAAACACCATACGAGCGTATTAATGGTAGAAAACCAGATATCTCCTTTCTACATGTATTCGGGGCTCTTTGTTATCCCAAGAATGATCGTGAATATATTAGGAAGCTTGGTACGAAAGGTGGTATAGGCTTTTTCATTGGTTATCCTGCTAATTCATGTGCTTACAGAATATAAAACAGATAGACAAGGAAGATCATGGAGACAATGAATGTTATATTTGATGAGCTTTCAGCTATGGCTTTTGAACAACGCAGTTTAAAACCTGAACTTCAAGAAATGATTTCTGGACAAATCAGTTCTAGACTCGATCTTACTTATGCTTCGTCAATAATAACATCTCAAAAACCAACTGAACGTGAATTGGATTTATTGTTTGAAGCTATGTATGATGATTATATTAGTGGTCAACCATCAGTTGCTCCAAGACATGCTCCTGCTACTCCAGCACCTTAAGTTCTTCAGACTCAAATTGTATCTACAACAACGGCAGACACCGCACCGACACCAACAAATTCATCCTCACAAGCTGCAGATATTTGAAACACTTTACATGATGTTGACGAGATACAACAACATCATGATCAGCAACAAGATAATCAAGTACAACTCTAACCTGAAGCAGTTGATGAAAATGTTCTAAATGCTATGTTCGATAGGAATACGTTTGTCAATCCTTTTGCTCTACCATCCATAAGTTTTGCTGAATCATCATCTCAATATGTAGATCCGTCGAACATGCATATATTCTATCAACGGTACCAACATGACTTTTAGTGGACCAAGGATCATCCTCTAGAACAAGTGATAGGAGAACCCTCAAGACCAGTTTTGACAAGAAATCATTTACGAACCATTGGTGAAATGTGCATCTGCGCACTGACTGTGAGCACTATGGAACCAAGAAATGTCAAAAAGGATATGACCGACCCGACATGGATTGACTCAATGCAAGAAGAGCTTCTCCAGTTCAAAAGGCTAGATGTATAGGTGTTAGTTCCTCTTCCAGATAACATAAAACCCATTACTTTGAAATGGTTATTCAAAAACAAGCACGATGAAGAAAACACGGTCATTAGAAACAAGACTCGTCTAATTGTGAGATGGAACCGTCAAGAGGAAGGAATAGATTTCGATGAATCCTTCACTCCGGTTGCTAGAATGGAAACTATCAGGATATTTTTGGTGTATGCACACAAAAATTGTTCATTGTATTCCAAATGGATGTAAAAACTATTTTCTTGCATGGTTCGTTAAAGGAAGACGTGTACGTGTGTCAACATAAAGGTTTCATCGATGTTGATCATCCAAGTCATGTCTGCAAGCTAAAGAAGGCACTTTATGGGTTAAAGCAAGCATCGAGGGCATGGTATGACGAATTTTTAAAGTTTCTCCTATAGAATCACTCCAACAAAGGCACCATTGATCCAACGAACGACATCTTAGTGGTACAGGTTTAGGTAGATGATATTATCTTTTGTTCTATAAACCCTAGATATACCCAATTATTTGTTGACCTTATGAAAAGCCGCTTCAAAATGTCGATGGTGGGAGAAATGACGTTTTTTCTTGGTTTACAAGTTAACCAATCCCCCTGTGGCATCTTCATAACCAATCCAACTACGTGTTAGAAATCCTTAAAAAGTATGGAATGGAAACTTGTGATCCTATTGGTACCCTAATGGAGACCAAAGACAAGCTTGATCTTGACAAGAATGGGACTCCCGTTGATGCTACGAAATATTAAAGCATGATTGGTGCTTTAATGTATCTTACGTCAAGCAGACCGAACATTGTATAGGCTACTTGTTTATGTTCTTGGTACCAGGCTTAGCCAACTGAGAAGAACCTCAAGGAGGTTAAAAGAATCTTTCATTATCTCTGGGGAACCGTCAATATAGGTCTTTGGTATACGAAGGATTATGGTTTTGAAATAACTGGATTTTCATATGCTGATTATGCGGGATGTCAAGACTCCTTTAATAGTACTTCCAGTGGAGCTTAATTCTTAGGCAAAAAGCTGGTGAGTTGGTCCTCAAAGAAACAAGACTGTACGGCGTTGTCAACCACGGAAGCAGAATATGTGTCTTTATCCGCCTGTTGTGCCCAAGTTCTTTGGATGTGGACATAGTTAATGGATTATGGCTTTCACTTTAACAACATTCCTATCTATTATGATTCGAAATCAGCCATAGCCATATCCTGTTACCCGGTCCAACACTCCAGAACCAAACACATCGCAGTCCGCTACCGTTTCATCAAGGAGCACATAGAAAAGGGTACGATTGAAATGTATCTAGTCAAGACAGATTACCAATTGGCCGACATTTTCACCAAAGCCCTTCCAGTGGATAGGTTTAACTATTTAGTTTGTTGCCTTGGTATGCAAAGTTTGTCTCCACAGGAACTCGAACATCTTGCAAAATCACAGTAATTCTTTGTATATATATTAATCATAAAACAAAATATAAAATTATAAACGTATAAAAGAAAAATACCAAAAATAATCTTCTCTGGCATATCTCTCGACAATCGATAACATTTACGTATCTAGAAATGTTGATTAGAATTAACACGGGTGTGTAAATGAAGTTCGAGCGAGAGTTACTAAAATTTTTCAAAACATGTCTCTTTAAATTTTCTTTACGACTTCTAAGTAAATGTCAGCTTAGGACTCGGACTTCAAAGAAAGGAAAATGTTCATCTATGTACATTATACCTTAACAACGGGAAGTTCATAAATTTTCTATCTTGAGCAAAGTCATATAAACATTCAAAGTTTTGAATACTAAGAGAAGTACTAAGGAAATGATAATTAATAAGATAAATTCAACATCATTTTCCTGTTGAGCACACTCTTTCAAGATATTTTCAAAAGAAATATTCAAAATCTTTCAAAATTGCGTGCTCAACAAACTTCCACTCTAAATTTCCACTCTAATATATTTTTGAGGGGGAGCTTAAATTTCATAAATTGTAAAATTATCTACTAGTGGTTCATTTGGCATGATACATTGTTTTTCCCATGTTTGTTCATTCTACAAGTGAATCAACGTACATTAACTTGTATTTTAATTCACTTGTTAAATCAAAAATTATCACCACATATGTAATTTTTGAGGGGGAGAATAGTGATTAAAATGTGATAAATACGGCTTAGCTCGGATAAGATTGCGTTCCCATCCTCGCATGTGTAAAACACTTTCATAATGATGTGTGCTAAAATACACATCCTTATAACCCCGTAAAACACTATAAATTGGACTAAAATTACTAAAATATGGATTATTATCTTGCAAATATGTTTGTTTGGTATTTTTATGTCTTACGGGTAAAACGGGTTGAAAACGATGCAAAAACGGGTATATTCGGGTTCGTCTCAATCAAGAGTGCTTATTATTCAAAATCAAGATGAAGTCGTGAAAGTTCCTCGAATATGCCATTGGAAAGAACATGAAAAATCGAGTTTAACGGTGCCTTCATCTTTTAATGGGTCGGACCGACCCATATTTATGTAATGTTCAAGACTATGTTGGCAGCCCAAGTCCAAAACCATTTTCGGCTTAACAAATAAATAAGAAAGTTATGAGGCCCATCACTTATATGAAGAGCTCGGCCCAAGATAAGAATGATGATAACTCAAGCCCAAGTAATCACATTCTTGGAATGCTGCTATAATTGACGCAAATGAAAAAAAAATATCAAGTGAAAGAGTTGAGTGGCAGATCACGTGCATGATAAATTAATTCCCAATCCTTACGTGTTCTTCCACTATGAGGAATTTTTTCCTACCACTAGCCAACACGTAGCAACTTTTTTATTATTATCAATTCGCTATCAGTTTAATACTAGGTACGAAGGTGCGTTTATGTTACGCATAAACAAAGGACACGTGGCCTCAGTATATTGGTGGATCGGAATTATATTGATTGCAGGTACGAGGTATTGAATGGAAGGAAAATGATTGGAATGATACACTGTTTCCTCGAAGCTTCCCCAAAACAAGAATTTCCCATTTTGCCCCCAGATCTAAAGCTTCTATTGGGTGATCACTGGAATGGACAAAACTACCCTCACTCACTCTTGGCTATATAATCCAAACGCACACAGCAACTAAAGGGGGTGTTAGAATTTAGTTTTATTTTCATAGTAGAGTAGTATAGTTTTAGGAATAGGAGTAGAATAGTGGTAGCTTATTTTAGCTTATTATTGTAAAAGCTTTTTAGCTTATTCTCAACTTATTGTATTGGCTTATTTTTATGAAGATGCTCTTTATTAAGGTTGATTTTTATTAAATGCTTATTATTTCTTTTTGCTTAATTTCTTTTGCTTATTCTTCTACTCATTTTCTTTTGCTTATTTCTAAATAAGCTCATGCTTATAGCTTATTTTTTGGATCCGGTCTCTTAAGCTTATATTCGAATAAGCTCCTTAATAGCTTATTTCATCTAAGCTTCTTTTATATTCATGTTTGTTTAAAGCTTTTCGAGTAAGCTTATTTTAGCTTATTTTTTATTGCTTATTTTTATTCAAGCTTATTTTTTTCTAGATCCAATCCTTATTTATACCCGATCCGAGTTCACTTGGTTGAACACCTTAGTTTCGGGAGGATTTAGATCTAAAGTTTTTATTTTTATTAGCTTATTGTCTTTAGATTAATTAGTAGCTTATTATTATATTGTTCAACTTAATCCTTGTTGTTTTAATGTTGATGAAATCTATCCAACACTTAGGCGAGGAGCTTATGGGTCTTATAAGCTTATTTTACTATTAAAGTTTAAAGCTTTTTAGTTTTTAAGGCTATTTATTATATAAAGTTTGTAGCTTTATTAACTAAGTAGTCATAAAAACTAATAAAGTTTTAATCTTTAGTGTTTAATTAAGTTTATAAGATCGGGTGGTTTAAATTCGTCTCTTTTTTCTTCAATCGGGTTCTTCCTCCTTTTCCTTTTTCATTAATTTGTTGTTTTAGCTTAATTAGCTTAATATATTTGTTATTATTGTTATGCTTATTATTGTTCGTTTAATTGCCATGTTTAGCGAGTAGATTTTCTCATATGCTTGTTAAGTGTTAAATTGTATAGAGAATTAAGTGTGATTAATAAAGAGGAGAAAATATTTATTAGTAATTTTTATATTACCTAAATTATTGTTTTGGTTATTCGAGCGGGCAAAAGCCGTAAGAATAATTAGGTAATAATTTAGTAATCGATATCTTAATAAGAGTTGTTTTCAATATAAGCCAACGTTATGAGAAGATAATTTGTTAGAAAGATATTGGTTCATCAATAAGGACTTAATTGTATGTTTAATTCACACTTAAGGATCTAGTCAATACACTTAGCAAGAATATCTTTTATAATATATCGTTCTTCGTTTAATTACTCGCTATTTGCTATCTAGTTTTTAAATAGTTTAATTTTATTAAATTTTTAGTTTAGAACCAAAAACAAAAATATTCGATATTCAAGCATCAAACAAAACGCTTTCGTGAATTTCAAATTCATCTCTCGCCGAGATACGACATCTGGGAGATAAAATATTGTTTGTCCTCAAGCAATTTTTATATCAAACGGGATACTATTTATATTATTACTATTTGGTATTATTATTATTATTTAGTTATATATTCTATATATACACTATATATTAATTTCCAAATCAGTTTTTGGCAACGTTGCCGGGGAGAGGTGTACGATTTACGCGAAGTGTTTGTAGTTAGTGCCTTGGAGATTCTTTCGTCTTGAAAGTTTATTTTCGTACTTATAAAAAAAATATAAAAACCAAAAATATTTTCCTTTTTCTATTTTATTTTATTTTCTTTCATTAAAATTTTAAAATACCAAAAATATTTTCATTTTATTTTCTTTAAATAAAAATAAAAATTCAAAAATATTTTTTCTTATTTTATTTTTATTTTTCCTTTTCTTTTTATAAATATTAAAAAATACCTAAAATATTTTTATTTTTATTTTTATTATTATTATCTTTAAAAAGACCTATAAATATTCTTCTTTAACCTCTTATTACGCAGTGTAGGGATCGGAATGAGTTTGTCTATGACCCAAATTCTTATTCTTATAATGAAACACCCGATTTTTCTTACCCACCTCCACAACCCCAGTTCGAGACATACTCGTGTGAGTTATGTGGGAATGATTCTCACTACGGTTATGATTGTCCACCACGGGTACGCTTGTCTATGAGCAGGAACTATGCTACAATCAAAACTTTGGTGATAATTATTATCCACAAGATTCACCGAGTTATCCACAACAATATCTTTGCTGTGAAAACTGTAGGGGTCCTCATGAAAGTTTTCAATGTCAACCGATGAATCAAAACCACTTTGAGCATAATTCTAACTATTCCGGTTTTGACCAACCCCCGTAGTATTCCATAAATCATCAAGAAGACCTTAATCAGCAGGGGATGAATGATGTGCACGATAGATGGGATAAAATGATTGAGTCAAGGAATAAACTTATACAATTCCTTGGTGAAATGTTACGAGAACAGGCGGCTAATATTAGTAATCATACTCCCGATCCTTCGGGACGTTTCAATTCTTTTTATGATGACGATTATTACGAGTAGAGTACTATTCCTTTAAATGAAATTGTTTCTCAAATACCTCCACCTATTGCAATCACACCCGTTTTACCGACTTTGGAGCCCGGGGACTCTCTCATCATGAGGGATGAGCATTTTAGCACTATTCCTGAAAAGGAATCAGACGAATTCATAAAGTCTAGTGTTGAGAACCTTGTCCCAATCCCAAGTGAGTCCAAGGATACATTCGGGAGTAATAGTGATTGTGATTTACCTTCGTGTGATGATTTCTCTCACATTAACAATTATGAGGAAAAATCCATGACTTTCTCTAACCCTCTTTTCGATTCAAATGACGATTTACCTCTAGTGATGATGAGTCACTATCCGATAAGGACGTTCTGGAAGATAATGTTAAAATTTACTCGAACCCTCTTTTCGAATTCGATGACGAATATATCTCTAGTGCTGTAAATCCTCTTTTTAATGAGGTGTTAGAGAACATCGAGAGTAAGGACTCTTACATTTCTAACCTTGTTGAGCCGGCTTTGTTAGTCACACCTCTTTCCGATGCTAATGAGGATAAGTGTTTCGACCCAGGAGGCGAAATTAATGAAATCGATGCTTTTCTAGATATGGATATTTCTACAGATATTGAGAACGGTTATCATAATTCGGAGGGAGACATAATCTATCTTGAAAGTTTGCTTATAAATGACACTATCCCTAATCTTCCTCCCGAGGTATTTTTAGATCATGACCCTAGAAGCTTAAAGGATGAACCTGATAAAGATGATTTGAAGAGTATTGTCAAAATTTTCGACCCTGAGATTTATGAGAAAAAAATTTCTCCAATATATGTGAATTTACCCTTTGAGGATCACCATTATCTTTCCTTCACATATGTTATCCAAATTTTTCTTTCTTATTTCACCTATCCGGTGGAATCTCCTTTTCTTCTCTCCTCCGGGAGTGAGGATACTATTTTTGACCCCGGCATCTTCGCTTTTCATTTTTCTTCTCTAGAACCGGTGACATCTCATCGGAGTGGAACTTTCATATGCTTCAATGTTTATCTAAACATCTTGAATGAAAGTCGGATGGAGATTTGCTCTTACACATGTTTCGTCCCTAATATCACGATGATATAGGGAGAGTCAAGCTAGAGACTCGCACAAAAACAAGCGCTTCTCGGGAGGTAACCCGTGTCTTTTCTTCTTTCTATTTTCTTAATAAATAAGTGTGTGATTTTATAGCCCAAGTGTGAGGGCATGCTTCGTTCTGTGGTTTGTGGTGCTGTTTTTGCAGGATTCCTTAAGATCATGAAGACCCGTGCTTATTTTCAATCCTCCAATCGCCCGGTCTTTGATCTTCTGCTTATTTTGGAATCCTCAATCCTGATCACGTATATATATTGTGTTTCCCCTTTCACACTTGGAATTTTTTTGCATTTGCCTTTTTCGTTCCTAATTGTAAGGGTAAAACCCGATGCTTTTGAACATTGAGGCCAATGTTCCATTCTAAGTATGCGGGGGATTTCTGCCGAAATATGATCTTACCTGTGCCTATATGTGTTCCCACGCAACCCCGTTTTGACCAAAATTTTAAATTTTTTATTGTTTTATTATGATATATATATATATATATAATATAATAATAAAAAATATATAAAAAATGGAAAAAATAATGAAAATATAAAAATATATAAATAAGTAGGCCCGTATAATTAGGTATCTTTTGACTTGACCGAGTTTTAAACTCTAGCTTTCCCCTTAGCTTTCGAGACTTAGCGTTTGCTTAACTTTAAAATTTTGCAAAGAACGAAAAATGATAGAGTTGAATATAAGTTAGATGCTAAGCGTGAAGTAGTTAGATCTCTTTAGAGTTCATAGAGGTTAATTGTGGCTTTTGCCTCCCACCAGCTTAATAAACGGTATATAATTGTTGAATAAATAAAGTTGCTTTGGTTTTTGCGATTCTTAGTTTAGATCCCTTTGTAGAGATTCCTTCTAGTGAAAGTAAGGTACACATCGATGTTTTGTCAATGTTGTGGGGAAATAGACTCCTGGACCATGGTAGGCTCACATATCGATGTGTCAGTTGTTAAAAGACCACAAGACTTGAAATTTGGCTATAATAATAATTATGTAATAAACCGAAGCAGAAATAAGACCATTACCTCTTGCCGGCTCACAACCGATGTGGTAGTCGTTTAAATGGTGTAGGTAATAATAATAATAATAAAACTATAGGCTGATAAAAGTTTACTGCCTCTTGCCGGCTCACAACCGATGTGGCAGTCTTCTAAATAAGGCACATAGTAATAGTAATCCGAGACTGATAAAAGTTTGCTGCATCTTGTCGGCTCACAACCGATGTTGCAGCCTTCTAAAAGGTCGAGGAATTTACCGTGGTCGAAATACGACTACTGGCTCTTGTCGGTTAGGACGCCCGATGTGTCAGTTGTTTAAAGGACCGTGGTTTAATAATGTTGCAATAATAATAATAATAATAATAATAATAATAATAATAATAATAATAATAATAAGTTGAGTTGTTTCAGATGAAATAAAAAGGATAACCCCTAAATCATGCAAAATTAGAACCTTAATGTGGACCTTATTTTCACCATATCGTCTCTTTAGGAAAGGATTTCAAACTAATTATGGTCTAAAGCGGGTTTACTTTATAAAAATAATGCCTTAATTTATATGCCGCCAATAATAATAATAATAATAATAATCTGAAGAGGATTTAGGAATAAGGGAGCAAAAAGTTAAGTTTATACTTACACAATTAGCATTTATGAGTAGCATTAGCATCTAATTTTATATTTGATTGTGATTTCGTTTTAAGCTTAGTTTGGGGATTGTGAAAAAATTAAGGATGATGAACTCCTATTCTTAAGTTTTTTTAAAAAAAAACAAAAATTTTATCTTAGTTTTTAACTTTTATTGAATAAATGGTTAAAATGGGGGTGCTTGCGAATTTAATGATTTTTGAACCTTTTTAATGGACCTTTTCTGTTCTTGTTTGATTGTGAGGGGTCATAAGTTAAAGGGGGATTTAATTATTTATTTTCGGGCGTGTTTTATTTACATTACATGTAGGACCAGCAATGGCTTAGTGTGGGGGAATTTGGTGTGCGCTTAAACACACATCACTTGTACCCCGTAAAACACTATTAATCGGACTAAAAATACTAAAATATGGATAATTATTTTTCAAATATGTTTGTTTGGTATTTTTATGTCTTGCAGGTAAAACGGATTAAAAACGGAGCAAAAACGGGTATTTACGGGTTCGTTTTGATCAAGAGTTCCTATTATTCAAAATCAAGACAAAGTCATGAAAAGTTCCCTAACATGCCATTGGAAAAAGCACGAGATCTCATGTCTGACAGTGCTTTTATCTTTTACTGGGCCTGCTCGACACGTCAGACCGACCCATACTTATCAATGACTCAAATAATATAACAAAGTATTCGGCCCAACAGTAAAATCAAATGAGATCCAACCCATGTCCAAAATTGAATCCAGCCCAACTCCTTCTTGTTGCAGCCCACTACATATTATCAAAGTCCGAATCAAGTTTAAAGAAAATAAAAGGGGTCCAAATCTGCTGGCTTACAAGAGACGCAGCAGAAAAGATATAAGGAAAAAAAAGAGTAGAGGGGTTATCTTTTCATTTTCTCATTTTTTCAGTTTCTTTTATTTTTCATAGATTAGAGTAGTGTACATTAGAGTATTTCATTTTTGTTTCGTAAAGTTTGGATAGCTTATTTTGGGTATTAATTCCAGCTTATTTTTACTTATTTGTACTCGGTATCGTTGGCTTAATATTATGAAAGAAGTTTGTGATTGTTATTTCGAATCGATTTTGTTTACTCGAAGTATGTTTCTGAGGTGTTTGTTTATGTGTTTATGATTCGAAAGTAGGCAAAGATTTCCAGGTTTATGTTTGTCATCGATCGCTGCCTATTTTTTGTTGATTTGTAGTATCGCGGCTAATTAACCAAATAAGTTTTTTTCGTAGCTTAGTTTTGTTACCAGGTTTGATGAGTTTTGTTTCTGCTTATTTCTCCTTATGATGATTTACTGTTCATCAAGTTTTTTTATGTTTACCATGTAGTTTGTATTCGGATTTTGGTTCTCGGGGAATATAGCAGCTGGCAATAATTGGCGTACTCATTAAGCAATTAAGAGTCGGTGGTGCACAAGAATTGACCAAAATACCCCTGGATCTGGAAGTGTTATTGGTTGAGTACCTGAATTGACGAAAATACCCCCAGCATCCATTTGAGGCTATAAAATGCACGCATCTGCTCATTTGATTGTAGTGTAGGTTAGTTTTAGGAGTAGTGTAGTATAGTTTTTAGCTTATTGTAAAAGCTTTTTGTTGTTTATTTTAGCTTATTGTAATCAAGATTTTGAGCTTATTAATGAAGATGTTTAAGGTTGGTTTTTATTAATGTTTATTATTTTAATGCTTTTTCTTATGCTTACTTTTCTACTCATTTTCTTTTGCTTATTTACAAATAAGCTCATGCTTATAGCTTATTTTTGGGATTGATCTCATAGCTTTTTTATTCTATTAAGTAATTTCTATTGTTTTTTTGACTAGCTTATTTTATAGTATTTTCGATTTAGAGCTTTTCGAGTGAGCTTATTTTAGCTTATTTTCGATTGCTTATTTTTATTCAAGCTTATTTTTTATAGATCCAATCATTAATCATACCCGATCCGAGTTTACTTGATTGAACAACTTAGTTTCGGGTGGATTTGGATCTATTATTTTTAGCTTATTTTCTAGCATAAACTTTATTGCTTTTTAATTCTAGCTTATTTTTCTTAGATCTAAATCTTTAAATATACTCGATCCGAGTTCACTTGATTGAACACCTTAGTTTCGGGTAGATTTAGATCTATAGTTTTCATCTTTTTATTAGCTTATTGTCTTTAGAATAAAATCTAGCTTATTTTGTCTTAGTAGCTTATTATTATCTTGTTCATCTTAACCCTTGTTTGTTTTAATGTTGATGAAATCTATCCAACTCTTAGGCGAGGAGATTATGGGTCTTTTAAGCTTATTTTACTACTAAATTTTTAAGCTTTTTAAGTTTTTACTTAGCTAATTAGTGAATAAAGCTTAAAACTTTATTAGCTAATTAGTTATTTAGAATCTAATAAAGTTATAAACTTTAGTGTTTAATTAAGTTTACTAGATCGGGTGGTTTATATTCGTCTCCATTTAGATCATGGTAGGCGAAAACATGTCTTCGATTAGGGCATGGGACGAAACCGTTAATAAGCTCAAGATGAGTCTATCTTCTTGGAAGCTCAAAAACTCTTTTCTATTGGGAGTGGTCGTCATTACTCTTCTCAAGGTCGGTTCTCGGATCCAACCCTATATATAAATATGTCTCTCTTAGGTCCCTAAGGCTGGGTTCTCAATCCATAGAATCTATTCGGCGGAATTTTTTCAATGGTATTCGTGATGGCGAGAAAAAGATTGCTTGGGTTTGCTGGTCTAAGGTTCTTGCATCCAAAAGTAATGGAGGTCTTGGAGTCTCCAGTTTTTATGCTCTAAATAGAGGCCTTCTTTTTAGTGGATTTGGGCTTTCTGTTCGCGATCTATGCGTTTGTGGCCAGGTCATTCATGCTTTACACGGCTCCAACCAAGTTCTATTTCTGCCTCCTATTCTTCGCTGTGGTGTGCTATTATTAAAGGAATGTAACGCCCTTAATCTCAAGGTTTGGAATAATCTCTCATTGTAAATTAGAGTGGTAACGTATGTCTTCAAGTTTCGGCTGTGATCAATGGTTAGGTGATTCTTGTCTTCGGTAAGCTTATCTAGTCTATTTGCTCTCGAAAATAATAAGGTTTGTTCGGTGGCCGCTAAGATGAGCGCTCCTTTTGTTTCGTCTCTCCGTCGTGACGTAAGAGGTGGGGAAGAATCTGCACAGCTTTCTCGGATTTATGATCTTCTCGATACAGTGGTGCTTTCTAACATGGGGGATCGTCTGGTTCTTGGGACCTAAATGGTACGGCGTGTTTTCGTTTGTGTAAAGATTGTTGTAGGTTGCTTTGACGATATGCTCTTGCCTAAATCTGATGTTCAGTCTAGATGGGGTTCAAGCAGTATCCCCTCAGGTTTATGTTTTGGCGGGGAAGATTTCTATCGGATCGTCTTCCTTCTGGGTTAAATTTGCATCGGCGTGGAGTTCAGTTTCCTATTTCTTGTCCTGTTTGTTGTGAGGCCCTGAGAATCTCGATCATTGATGTTTTGTTGCGATTGACAAAAGATATTGCTCGGTCTATTTGTATTGTCGTGGGGCCATGGTTTGGAATCCTGTGATTCGTATATCGATCTTATGTTATCTTGGTTTAATTTGGTTTCTGCTTCATCAAGTTCAAAACAAGTGTGGAAGGAGTGTTTCTGATGAAATCTATCCAACACTTAGGCGAGGAGCTTATGGGTCTTATAAGCTTATTTTACTATTAAAGTTTAAAGCTTTTTTGTTTTTAAGGCTATTTAATATATAAAGTTTGTAGCTTTATTAACTAAGTAGTCATAAAAACTAATAAAGTTTTAATCTTTAGTGTTTAATTAAGTTTATAAGATCGGGTGGTTTAAATTCGTCTCTATTTTCTTCAATCGGGTTCTTCCTCCTTTTCCTTTTTCATTAATTTGTTGTTTTAGCTTAATTAGCTTAATATGTTTGTTATTATTGTTATGCTTATTATTGTTCGTTTAGTTGCCATGTTTAGCGAGTAGATTTTCTCATATGCTTGTTAAGTGTTAAATTGTTTAGAGAATTAAGTGTGATTAATAAAGAGGAGAAAATATTGATTAGTAATTTTTATATTACCTAAATTATTTTTTGGTTATTCGAGCGGGCAAAAGCCGTAAGAATAATTAGGTAATAATTTAATAATCGATATCTTAATAAGAGTTGTTTTCAACATAAGTCAACGTTGTGAGAAGATAATTTGTTAGAAAGATATTGGTTCATCAATAAGGACTTAATTGTATGTTTAATTCACACTTAAGGATCTAGTCAATACACTTAGCAAGCATATCTTTTATAATATATCGTTCTTCGTTTAATTATTCGCTATTTGCTATCTAGTTTTTAAATAGTTTAATTTTATTAAATTTTTAGTTTAGAACCAAAAACAAAAATATTCGATATTCAAGCATCAAACAAAACGCTTTCGTGAATTTCAAATTCATCTCTCGTCGGGATACGACATCCGAGAGATAAAATATTGTTTGTCCTCAAGCAATTTTTATATCAAACGGGATACGCTCTATATTATTACTATTTGGTATTATTATTATTATTTAGTTATATATTCTATATATACACTATATATTAATTTCCAAGTCACATAATATGATGTATATTTGTAGGGGGAGCTTTCTTGTGAATCTGAAAAATTTCAATGTGTTTCAAATGATTTCTCAAACACGTTGACTGATTTTTAGTGGTTTTATGGCTACGATGTTAATACCCGATGACCGACCAAAAGATGATACTTCAAGGTGATATAAGGCGGTTAAGGATAGGTATTGTCCTATGATCTAGCCAGAACCGGAAGGATCTAC
>BQNB010102385.1:0-24256 GCA_026074375.1 Tanacetum coccineum | reverse complement strand
TTTCTCATTGTCTGTGGATTCCAGGGGACCTTAGCCAGAGAGTTAAAGTAGCTTCTCTACGAGGCTCAAGCCTTAGTTCCATCTCTCTCTTCATCGTAGGTCTCACTGAAGTATTCGAGCTCAGTTTAGTGGTCTTCATTACATGTCTGCCTTCGTCGTTCTCTTAAGAGAGATTCAAGGATTTCATAATTTGCCTCCATAAAGGCAGGACTGATCATAGGGTTAGGATTAGTCGAAGTGGAAGCATGATATGCAAATGGCGTGTTTTCAGGAGTAGTGGTGGCAAACACGGTAGTTGTTACAGGCGGTCTTTCGCTAGTGGTGATGTTTGGTATCTGAGGTGGTGTTGAGAAACCCGGTGGTGGCGTCATTTCTCTTCCATTTTTCATGCCAGAAAATTAGGTAGAGTGGTTTTTTGGTTATTTTGACTTGGTTAGAACGGGACTATTTGTTGCGGTCCCACAGATGGTGCCACTGATTGTGCAAATATGGACACGATCAGGCTTCGATGAGATCGAAGGGTTCTTCGGGTGATTGCTGAGTAGCCAAGCCTTGAATAACCTGTGTTAACACAAATGAAAACACTACGTTAAGTGAAGCGCAGGGGGTGTCCATGCGAATCACCTCCGGCGTGAGAGTAAGTATGTGCTTTGTATTGGGTAAAGTATAATAGCGTAAGTAAGCGTGTGTAGAAGTTCTAACCATACCTGGAGCCCATACCATCTATTTATAGCTGTAGAAATGAGATGGGACAAGGCTTAGCACATAGACCAGTAATCGTGGGGGTGTCCCGCTATTTAAGGGGTGATTCTTGGGGTTGTGTACCACGATCTCTATTTTGGTGGGAAGACCTTGATGGAGATGGAAAACATGGGTTTGACTATCTGACCTTTGCTCTAGTTTCGTCGAAGGCCCACCGCGAAGGTGTAGGGCTTCGCGTGGTGGATTCCCATACTGGTAACCATCTCGAAGGTGGTTTTACGCCACTCGAAACTATTCAAAGGTTATTGGTTGTAATTGGGAGAAGGTCCCATTCGGGCTTCGAATGGGAGATCTTCGAACCGGAGAGGAGGGTACGTCATCAGTAGTCTTGTCCGTTTCTTCTCCAAATGAGCCCAAGTCACGTGTATTTTCTCCAAATGCCTTCCAAATGCTAAATACCTGAAAAGGAACGATTAAGTACCTATTTTGGACATAAATTCACGATTTAGGGGGTTAAATGACCCCGAAAAAGTGTATAAAATAACACCTTATTAAATACCCCTACACTTGGGATTTGCTTATCCTCAAGCAAATAGGATTTTCTACCTAGACAATAGCAATATGAGGGTCATTTAACCTACTCTTTAAAAGTATTTTACAACACAACCTTCTAGACCTCGTAATTAAAAGCACGGAAAGTATATACTAGCACCTCACATAAGTGTTTGGGATTCTCTCTTTCACTCGGTTGTATAATAAATTATAACATAATGGGGGAAACAGAAAATCAACACTCATTACCTGTCATAGCATATAAATTACCATAGGCTTGGTAAAGGATCAAACCTCCACCGCTAGGTGCAAGCATTATTCATTACTATCTAAGAGGTCTTTTTAAAGGGTTGTGGGGTGTAGGTGTAAGATAACATATAATGGAAACGGAAACGGATGGGATACATTTGGGTGGCTTTGGGTGAATTTGGAGTGGAAGGGTTAGCTAATTATTTATAGCTAATTACTTATACGAATACACGCTGGGTTGGTTCCTAAGCTAAGAATTCGGATAAAGATATAAAATACTCTACACAATTCTACATATAATCTATTTTTTTCATTTTCTTGAATCTTTGATAAACATAAACATATGGAAAATGGCAGCCGTAGGTTTTTTCAAACTTTTTTTATATACATTTTTTTACACTTTTGCCATGTCATGTTTAAACTATTATACATCATGGGGCTAACTAGATACACCCTTACACTTTGAACTTTTACATACTCAATTATTTACATCTAGCTAAAAAAGGGGGGGGGGGGGGGGGGCCTGATTTGTATTGGTCAAAATTAATCTTTGAAGCTTATTGAGCTCTATTGGGGGTAATAAATTACTTCTTCCCCAATTCTTCAGAAGATGAATACTACCATGAATCCCAATCGTTCTAAAATAGTATTTACATGTATAAGGATTTAGCAACCGTGTACTCAAATAATTAACTTGGGTTAAAACAATCATATACTAAAAGCGAGTACATACAAGGTAGGCTAAGGCGGATTTGGGGTAACATATTAGTTTAACGTGTTACAATGCTCCTTCATAATAGTCAGGCTTTAACTTGAAAAATTACAAGGTAGAACTGTGGAAAAAGGACCAGGCTCGATCGAAGGGTTGTACTACGGGTAATCTCTGCACTAAAAATGTGGGGACATGACAAAGGTGTGGGATAGTTTGTATGATTGAGGTGGCCTCATAACAATTACAGGTTATTTTAACAAGGGTTAATCCTAGTGCCTTCTTGTCTAGGCAAATCCAATACTTCACTTCGCTGGTCGCTCGCGATATGCATCCAAAAACAAGTTCTAGATTTTAATATACTATCGGTACACTCATATGATTTTTTCAACCGATCTCAATGTTCCAGAAAAGGTGACAAATATCATACGTACACATCCGTAACGATGGAATAGACCACATATTGTTGTGATTTGAACCATAAACTCGTAATTTGCTATAAAGGTGGATCATCTTGGGTATCGAAAATAGATACCTAAATTCCTAAAGATCTAAAGGCGAACCTCACATATTTAGGGTGTAATTATGAGGGTTTTGTGCTGGTCATATATGTTATCCTAATGCTACTTGTATAGATGTCAGCAGATGTTGTACGGGGTCATGGCGGTGACGATAGTCCACCCTACTCACAGATAACACCACCCGGCTATGGGGGTTGCATGGGAAATCGAGGTATGAATGTCTGGATTATTGTAATACAAGCATAAACTTGATACATTGAATTTGCTTGCCTTGAATTTTTATGTGACTTTATCACTCACTTGAATTTGCAGGTAAGGGCACTTGAAAACCCAATTTGGGTGGCAGGAGATCGGGCAGGCAAGATACCCGCCAGGAGACCCAGAACCTCGGGTTAAAGGCCATCATGGATAAAAGTGGCCCCGTTCCGATCCGGTTTGAGTTTGGCGACAGAGAGACCCTGATGCCTCTCTGTGAGCATGCAGCTTATTGGGCCAACTACCTTGGGGAACTCGTTCGGGAGTTGCCATTGCACCACCCTTCCTGGCACCAAGTGCCGTCGGAGGAGAAGGCAGGGGTCATGGCATGGATTGGGGTAAGTTATTTCATTATCCTTTTATGTTTATTTTATTATCGTGTTCATTTATTTAATTGTGTATATTTATCTAAATTCGTTATATTATTTCATAGCCTTATTAAAATAAATAAACAAATTTAGATAAATATATAAATTTTATCTCTAACTCTGTCTTTGTTGTATATGATTGCAGACCCAGTTTGACATGCGTCCCCACATGGAATCCGATCGCTGGCCACTTATCTATGCGGCTATCCAGCAACATCTACAAAAGATCTACAATGGCAAGAAGGCTGCTCTTAAGGAAATGCATTGGATTCCTGACTCGGACGGGACTTATGACTTGGAACGCATTAGACAATCACGTCCCTCGCACATTTCTGAGGTCAATTGGGATGCACAGATTGTGTTTTGGAATGACCCCAAGAACTATGCCCGGGCTGCCCAAAATAAAAAAACCGGGCAAAGAGAGAGGTCGTATGCTGACAGGGATCCCGGTCTATTTCCACCCTCTAAGATATGCATGTAATAAACATTATAATTATTTTACGTATATATAATTAACGCTTTGGTGTGTTGTGATTTGTCATTTTTAATTTGTCTCATCTTATATACGTGTATGTGCAGATGAAGAGCTCAGCTACTAGAGAGTACCTGTCGCTCATCCATACCTTCTTCTTGACACATACTATTAATGGCGTATTCTTGAACCCTGAGGACAAAGATCTATATGTAAGTTCTGTTTCAAAACACGCACTTTAATGATTTGTCAAGAAATAATGTAGTAACCCGACTAATATATTAACTATTTTGTGATTTTGTGATTACATAGGATGAGAAGCTGAGGCTACAAGGTCTAGGCTCCAACACCGAGACGGGTGTGCCCTACACCGAGGATGAGATAATGGCCATCATTCGCGGGGGCACATTCCCGGTGTTGGTAGGGTTTTGCCAGGACAACACACCGTCATTCCGCCCTCGCCTCCATGCACACACTCCTCTGATGTCGCTAACCTAAAAAAGAGAGAGAAGGTGCTAACGCGTTAGGTGAACATGTTCATGAATTTATTTAGGAGTGACGACAAGTTTTCCTAGATGCTTTCGTAGCTTGAGTTACATCCTGAGATAGGTGGTGGCAGCGGGAGTGGCGGGTGCGGGGATGATGCGTAGGGAGATGATGAGGACGACGAGGAGGATGGGGAGGACGAGACGGATATTTAGGAGTTGTCTTGGGTAAGTATATGCTATTTTGGTGTCTCTAAGGTGTATTTTGGGCGACCCTACCCTTTGTAATATTGGTTTCCCCAGTAAGTTTTTTAGAACTTGGTATCTTGGTGAATATTGACTTGTATATTGGTGATAATGCATGTTTTGTGACTTCGTCAACCGTTTGTAGGCTTTATTGTGTTTATTTGATTTGGACATATTTAGCTTTATTATATCAAATGCGTTGATCTTATTGGTTTTGGTACGAAGTTGTTGTAATTATTTGGGTAGATTATATATTGGTTTATACAGGTTTGAGTATTGGTAGATTTTTTCCCAAAAAATCTGGAAATAGCCTGCTGTGCAGGCAGTACCAAAAAAAATTGCAAACTTGGGAAAGTTGGGAAAAAAATATTAAAAATCTATCCCGGGCGACATGTCGCCAGGGAAGGTTGGGAAAAAAATATTAAAAAACTATCCCGGGCGACATGTCGCCCGGGAAAAGTCCACTAAACGACAAAAAATATTGCCATGTTGACTAGTCAATTTATTTGGAATGTTTTCCTAGGCAACATGTCGCCCGGGATTCTACGTAATTAACTAATTAATCAAGCTTCAATATTAATTACTCATTTTATAAATTTAGTATGTCGGGCGACATGTCGCCCAAGAAAACCCTCCATCGTGGCAAAAATTTGTTTGACTAAAACTGTGTAGGCCCCACGATGTCGCTCGGGTAAGTCGCCGGGGAACATATCCCCTTCGAGCTTTTCCGCTCGACCTATCCTGGGCGATAAGTCGCCCGGGAAACCTATCTCCAGCGACAAGTCGCTCGGGATTCCCCGGATTTGTCACTAGGGAAATGGCAAATGTTGTAGTGTATACTACTTTGTAATGAGAACAATAAGTAGATAGATAGAAAAAAAGAGAAAAAGAGACACCGCGATATATACTGGTTCGGGAAGGAGGTTTAGTCCTTCCGTACATCCAGTTGCGAATCCACGACACTAATACTATTCCTAGTATAATCCTTATGGTGGACTACAAACCATATTACAATTTAACTCAACTGACTTTCAACAAAGTTTGGCGCTCACACAGAAGAGTTACTACCTACGGTATTCCGCCATCGGAATCTACCCTTAAGAACCCGTGATTCGACCTAACCTATAACTCTAGAAGCCTTCCCTTGGAAGCTTATCAAACCCCAACTAGATCCCCAATGATCTATGCTTGATCCTACGTATATAAGATTTCCCTTGCAACTTGATAATGAAAGATAGTTTGATTTAAGAATCAAATCCCTAACCTAGTCTAGAGACTCGATTCTAATGGACAGGGTATAAGAAAGAAGACTCTTGAAAAAACACACAAGTATAGATTAGGTACTTATGTGGCTCTCTTACGGAGATGTGTTCACTTCAATAGAATAATAAGATAAGAAGATTAGAACACTTTGTGTTTAGACTTAGAGGATTAGAGAAGAGAAAAGAGAGAAAATAATGTTTGCAAGAGGTGAGGAATACAAAGGCCAAGGGTGAGTATTTATAGTCCAAGGATCTCAAAACACAAAAACTAATTCGTGTCTGGCATGATGCCCACGCGTCAATGCGTGGCCAACTCTCCACATCCTCGACATTGATTTTCTTTGGGATCTTAGCGTTTTAAATACCCGCACTTGTTAAACCCCCAATTGTACTTTACACTATGACCTTTTAATTATTCTTATGCTCAAGGTCAACCAACTCAAATAGCCATTTGATAAAACATTTGTGAAGTATTAAAAGCATTTTGCTTATCTGATAAAGTTAAGATAGAAAATAATTATCGAAAAGGGTATTTTGGGTATTCCTCAAATGTGTAACTAGCCAAGTTGGGATCTAACTAAAGATAGAAAGGGCTAGTTAGGAACCAAGGGAATATTCTTGGAATATTCTTTACATGGTGAGAAAGGGGAGAAGAGTTCAAAATTTGATTTTCAAATCTATTAACACACATGTAGGATAAGGATGCATAGTTGTGTGTTAGTTGTCATGATGTGATGGAAGGGGGGCCTTTCAAGCTCATTCAAAATGAGTGGTGAGGATGTCAAGGAGAGAGGTGAGTAGGATAGGTGATTTAGCAAGATCAGGGGTAGAGAAGAGTGTGTGTTTTTAATGTGAGTGAAGAGAAAGTGTTGTGAGATAGGTTGTGTTTGTTTGAGATTAAGCATCAATCTAAGGGTTGAGAATAAAATGAGGGAGTTTGGATTGATGAGATGGCTTGATCAAGGGTAGAGGTGAAAGTGTGTTTGTTATGTTTATTTGAGAACCAATCAAGGGTGTGTGACTCATTAGTGGGGAGAGTGAGTGTGGGGGATGTTGTTTAGTGACATGCCTTGATTGAGGATGAAAGATCCGAGAAGTGTATGTGGTAATTTGAATTATATGTAAAGAGATGTAAAATAGATTTGTAGTGGGAATGTTTTGAAAATATTTTTGCTTGAGGAATATAAGAGACACAAAAGGTACATCAAGACAAAGAAAGTACCTTGTGTAAGGGGAATTTTGTAGGAGGATAAGATTTGACGGTTTTATTTGGTGAAGGTGTATGTGAAGAAGGTGTTTGTGTTTAAGATTGTTTAGGAGGATAAGTATGAAGTTCATGATGTTTATGAGAAATCAAAGGATATATTTTGGTTAATAATCACATTGCTATTAAGAAGGAAAAGATTAGGCCCATATGTGATTTATGTGAGAGTTTAGGATGAGTTTTTGGGGTGTGTGACGGAAAGAATGAAATCACTTGTTGGGTAAGAAGGTTAAACAAGTGATTAGATAGAATGGGTTGTAGGAGTATGTAGAAGAATTAAGGACATGTACATGTGAGGAATACATGTGAGTTTGTAAAACATTTATATGCAGGGAAGTGAGAAAAGTTAAAGTATAATTAATTCCAAAATTACCATAAAACACAATTAGTCAAATTTTAGGAAATATGCCATCTTTTTAATCCAATATAATCAACATTAGATTTGATAACTAATCATCTTGATGCAAACTATCTAAGTGCTTTGCATCGTAAGTAAAGCATACCCCATAGCCTGAAAAAATGCGTTTACGCAAAGTGACCTTTGACTTAATTTGACATATAAGGGAGTCAAACCCATTACATGATAAGGATCAAATATAAATTCGAGCAACATTAGATTTGATCATTAATCATTTTGATGCAAAAATGATAAGTGCTTTGCATCATAAGTAAAGCATATCGCATAACGGGAAAGAATTCATTTAAGCAAAGTGGTTTTGAAAATAAAACTTATACAACACTTAAGAAAGTTGTAATTCTTTTATAAACCTGCAAAACCATGAGTTTAACAATTCTCTTATCCTATCTTTATTGCTTTATAGAGTCAACCCTAATTTCACGAAGTTTAACAAGCCCTACACCTTCGCGGTAGGCCTTCGACAAAACTAGAGCAAAGTTCAGATAGTCAAACTTACGTTCTCCATCTCTATCAAGGTCTTCCCGCCAAAATAGAGATTGTGGTACACAACCCCAAGAATCACCCCTTAAATCGCAGGACACCACCACGATCACCAGTCTATGTGCTAAGCCTTGTCCCATATCATTTCTACACCTATAAATATATGGTATAGGCTCCAGGTATGGTTAGAACTTCTATACGCGCTTACTTACGCTATTATACTTTACCCAATACAAAGCATATACTTACTCTTACGCCGAAGGTAATTCGCATGGACACCCCCTGCGCTTCACTTAATGTAGTGTTTTCATTTATGTTGACACAGGTTATTGAAGGCTTGGCTACTCAGCAATCACCCGAAGAACCCTTCGATCTCATCGAAGCCTGATCGTGCCCATATTTACACAATCAACTACGGACCTACACCAACATTTCTCAAGATTATGTTCTCAAAGGCTGGAGACGGCGTCACAAGATACACATGACGTCGTCATAATTCATCCCATGACGGTGTCACAAGAAAGCATGATGGCGTCAGCTCGTACGACCCAACCCAAGATCTAGAATATTCTACTTCACGACGGCATCACGATTAAAATGCAACGCCGTTGCAGCGATTTTCTATATATACAAACCCGAAATTAGGGTTTTATGTGTGTAACTTTAGAGTAAAAAAGGAGATCAACCCCTAGTTCGTTTGGTAGCTTATTAGGATGATTTTAGGGCTTCAAAACCCTATTGTACCTCCTTCAATTCATGTTTTAATCAAGTAAGACTATCTTAATCATTCAATATGTCTTGTTGTTTGATTCTTTATAGTTCTTGCTTTACCATTAACATGCTTGGCTAAACCCCTTATTGTATTTATTTATGATTATATGAAACCTAGAATATAGATCTTGGTGGTGTTGCTTCTTGTGATGAATATGCATGTTAGGCTTTAGAAAACCAGCTTTTGTCTGTATCACTGTTGATATGTCTAGGGAAACATGATTGTGTAGAAAGGATACCATCGGTAACAGTCTTCATACTACCTTACCCTTAATATGGTTGATCCACTTTTAATATATTTCAAATGCATTTAATATACTCTTGGGGGCCGGGTAATAGTCTTCATACTACCTTACTTTGTGTTTTGCCTCAACGGAATATTAAATAGACGGCGGGTTCGTGTAATCTGTTCATGACTTAGGAAATAATTACATAGATCATCACAAGTGTGACAAAGCAACAACACTAGGAGAAGCAATCTAGGGAGTAATACATGATTAAATGAATACAATCTTTTTATTATATTGTTATCACCATTAGCGTAGTTTATTATTTAGTTTAATAGCTAAAACCAACCAAACCTCTCAAACATATGATTTTACTGCTTTCTTATAAATATAAAAATACAAAAATAATCTTCTCTCAACCCCTAGAATTCGGTTAGACCGTGATCAAGCCTTACCAACCTATTCCCCTAGAGAACGATAACAACCCCCGAGTCTTGCCTATACTACTACTACAACGGTTAGGTACTCTGCCTAGGGAGTTGTAAAACTTCTTGTAGAAGTCCCTTACGACAACCACATCAAGTTTTTGGCGCCGCTGCGTGGGGAATAGTTAGGTTTTGATCATAGTTTAGCTTAGTTCTACTTGCTTGAATCCTTTCAAGTATATGAAATATCTTAAGAAGGGATCCATCCATATTAGGGGAAGGTGTATAAAGACAGTTATTGATGGTATTCTTTATTACTTGTATTTCTCTGAAGACGTCTATGGCAATTTAATATCTTATGGATAGTTACAACACATATATTCAAGGTAGTTACAATAGGGTTTTAAGGCCCTAAAAACAACCTAAAAAGCTACT
The DNA here is from genome assembly GCA_026074375.1 of Tanacetum coccineum. Taxonomy (NCBI): domain Eukaryota; kingdom Viridiplantae; phylum Streptophyta; class Magnoliopsida; order Asterales; family Asteraceae; genus Tanacetum; species Tanacetum coccineum. The sequence continues at coordinate 14,415 of BQNB010102385.1, read as the reverse complement.
GGAACTATTAGGGTTTGTCTCCTAAAAGTTATACACAGTTACACACTAAAACCCTAAAACAGTTTTGTATTTATAGAGATATCGACGCGATAGTGTCGCTTTGTAATCCTAACGCCGTCGCTACGTAGATGATTCCAGATTCACTTTAAGTCGGCTACATCATGACGCCGTCGTAAAATATCTGACGCCGTCACCATGAAAATCCTGACGTCGTGGCTTTATGGATGCGACGCCGTCTCAGGCTTTGAGTGCACAATTCTTTATGGTTCTTGGTGTAGAGGCGTAATCTTGTCCGTTTGTTCTCCAAATGATCCCAAGTCACGTGTATTTCCTTCAAATTCCATCCAAGTGCTAAAAATCTGAAAACAAACGATTAAGCACATAATCTAGGCATATTTACATAATTTAGGAGGTCAAATAACCCCGAAAAAATATATAAAATTACACCTCATTAAATACGCCTAAACTTGGGATTTGCTTATCCTCAAGCAAATGGGCTTTTCTACCTAGACAATAGCAATATGAGGGTCATTTAACTTACTCTTTAAAAGCATTTTACAACACAACCTTCTAGACCTCGTAATTAAAAGCACGAAAAGTATATATTAGCACCACACATAAGTGTTTGAGATTCTCTCTTTCACTCGGTTGTATAATAAATTATAACATAATGGGGAAATGGAAAATCAACACTCATTACCTATCATAGCATATAAATTACCATAGGCTTGGTAAAGGATCAAATATCCACCGCTAGGCGTAAGTATTATCCATTACTATTAAAGAGGTCTTTTCAAAGGGTTGTGGGGTGTAGGTGTAAGATAACATTAATTAACATTTAAATGAAAACAGAAAGGATGGGATACATTTGGGGAGTGACTTTTAGGTGAATTTGGGGTGAAAGGGTTAGCTAATTACTTATACGAATACACGCTGGGTTGGTTCCTAAGCTAAGAATTCGGATAAAGATATAAAATACTCTACACAATTCTACATATAATCTATTTTTTTCATTTTCTTGAATCTTTGATAAACATAAACATATGGAAAATGGCAGCCGTAGGTTTTTTCAAACTTTTTTTATATACATTTTTTTACACTTTTGCCATGTCATGTTTAAACTATTATACATCATGGGGCTAACTAGATACACCCTTACACTTTGAACTTTTACATACTCAATTATTTACATCTAGCTAAAAAAGGGGGGGGGGGGGGGGGGCCTGATTTGTATTGGTCAAAATTAATCTTTGAAGCTTATTGAGCTCTATTGGGGGTAATAAATTACTTCTTCCCCAATTCTTCATAAGATGAATACTACCATGAATCCCAATCGTCCTAAAACAATATTTACATGTATAAGGATTTAGCAACCGTGTACTCAAATAATTAACTTGGGTTAAAACAATAATGTACTAAAAGCGAGTACATACAAGGTAGGCTAAGGCGATTTGGGTGTAATAATTGGTTTAAGGGTTACAATGCTCTTCATTAATAGTCCAGATTAACTAGAAAAAGGACAGGCTCGAAGGGTTGTACTACGGGTATCTTGCACTAAAAATGAGTGCATGACAAAGGTGTGGGATAGTTATATGATTGAGGTGACCATCATAACAATTACAGGTTTAAAACATGGGTTAATCCTAGTGCCTCTTATCTAGCAAATCCTAATACTCACTACGCGGTCTAGGAATTCATCACAAAAACAAGTTCTAGATTTTAATATACTATCGGTACACTCATATGATTTTTTCAACCGATCTCAATGTTCCAAAAAAGGTGACAAAGATCATACGTACACATCCGTAACAACAGAATAGACACATATGTGTGCATTCGAACCTTAACTCGAAATTGCTAAAGGTGTAATCATCTTGGGTATCGAAAATGGATACCCAAATTCCTAAAGATCTAAAGGCGAACCTCACATATTTGGGGTGGAATTATGAGGGTTTTGTGCTGGTCATATAAATTCCTATCCATGAGATGCTATTAATACTCATTTTGCGTCGGTATGTGTCATAATTTTTTTTTTAATTTCGGTCAAAATCACATTTTTATGCTATGTTTCGATATATTACCCATCATTTAAAGGACAAAGCAAATGACAATTGAAGAAATTGTTTCTAAGGCTTATTTCCCCTACACTTAAGTTGAACATTGTCCCCAATGTTCTATAGAAGTACTCGTAAAAACAAATAAAGGGAAATGAAAACAAGTAAAAGAAACTAGTACTCTTCTGGTTTGCTCAATAATGGAGAAGAAACATGCGATAACTGGTTAAATCGTCCTCCAAGAATCATTCATTGAAACTTCTTAAGAACTTTCAAGCTTCTTCTCATCAAATATAACCTGTAAATCAAAGACAAAGACCACTAATCCAAGCATAAATATCGGCAGGAAGATCTATATAAAATACAACTAAAATTTAGGTTTGAATTTATGAAAAGCAATAAAATAGGATGAGATAAGTGATATAAACATAGGTATAGTGCAGGTGGTTTTGTTTGGTATTTTTTTAAAACAAATTATAAATATTAAAAAGTTGCACATTTTATATTCAAAAATACTTGAAAAATTTTTGAATTCACATACTCGGAGACGCGGCAGCCGTCAGATTGTTATCTCCGACGCCGTCTCCAGGCACTATGAAGAATTCCTCTTCATTTTTAATGAGAAATTTTCTACACGCAATTTTATTAGCTATATCTGTAGAAGAATCAGCATAAAAACCTAGAATTAATCATTACAATCATATGACTCAAACTTGATGCGAATTAATCTAAACAATTAATTTTAAATGTTTGAATTGGTTTTTAAAGACCGGATATTTCCCCTACACTTATTTTGTTGCAAAATACCTTTGATTGTGAATAAGACGAAGTTAAAAACAAAAAAAGAATGATTACAAAGTAATGAATTCAAACATAAAGAATAAATGAAAAAAATTAAAACACACGACACTCCTAATATGCGGGAAAAATAAACATTGGGTTGCCTCCCAAAAAGTGCTTTTCTTTATTTATGAGTCTTGTAGCTAGACTCGAAGTCACATGTTCTTACGTGACTTCTCCTTCATCATCCATTCCAGCTTCTATTTTGACAGGAGCGGGATGCTTATTTTTGAAGTTTTTGCTCCTCCATTGGTCGAACTTCATCTCTTTTTCTAGGTGAAGTTTTATCTTTTCCTCCCATTCTAGGAATAGCCTATTTACAGTCATAGTGGGTGCTATAGGCTTTATATCATTCTTATTCCCTTTCTCGACCTTACAAAGGGATTAGGGTATCCTATGAAAACTTATCTTACTCTTTCTAGATCTTAAAGTTATAGTGCCTTTATCGAACTTAATCATGGCCTTAGCAGTTATCATGAATGGTGTTCCTAAGATGAAGGGTCTCTTTTCGTCTTCCTTTACGTCTAAAAAGGCGAAGTCCATGGGGTACACATAACTAGCAACATCAACTAATATGTCCTTTGCTATTCCTAAAGGGTAAATGTATGAATGGCTGGCTAGGGAGAGTCTAATGTCTATCTCAACAAGCCTTTCATCGGTTAGTTTCATGTAAGTGGAGAGGGGCATGATGTACATGTTGGATCCTTGGTCGACTAGGGCGTTCATGTGTTTAAGTCCTCCTATGTTACAGGGTATTTCAAAATTTCCTCCAATGTCCTCCTTCCTTGTTATCTTTTTTCTAAGGATTGCTTAATAAACAGGCCCCCTAGGTAACAAATTATATGTCTTTCCTTTCACTTTTCCAACTCGGGCTCTTGACAGGGAGTCATTGAATCTATGATTATCGACAAGTCCCTCGATTAGTTTTTCACCGATCCTATGTTTCAGGTAATACCCTACGGGCTGAGAGCTGGGCGCCTCCGCTATTTCTTTATTTTTAGCTTTTTTGATTGGTTCGTTTTGGTCCTATTTTCAGCTTCGTTCTGCATCTCGGCTTCCTTCACTGGCATTCTGTATCTGTCCCGTTAATGTCGTTTTCAGCTGTTACGTTATCTTTGTCATTCCTTTCTTCCTCTCCTCTGGTGAGAGAGATAGAATTTACTTTTTTGGTGTTGGGGGATTTTGTCTCTTCTTTGATCAACACTTTTTTAGGAGCCTTGCTAATTTTGAGTTCCCTAAAATGTCCGAACATTTCAGCCATCCTATCATTTGTCTCCTCTCGCTGTTTAAGAATTGCATTCTTAAATCTTTCCATCCTTTCAGTGTGGACTGCCATGTAGTCCCGTACTCGAGCCTCAAAAGTGGTTCCTAACGCCTAGGGCTGAGAGTTTGGACCGATACATTAAAAAGTGAGGGGTTTATTTAGTGGCTTCAATTTTGGTTTAGCGGGCGAGGGTTTGAATCAACTGCTTTAGCATAAGCTTGAGGGACGTATGTTGATCTGGGTTTAGGTGTCGGTCGTGAACCCTTTAGTAAGAAATTAATCTCGTCTTCGAGCTCAAAAAGTCTTCGGTCAGGTGTTTTTGAGGTGTTTTGAGGTGTAGAGATAGCCTTGACCGGTTTGACGAATTCTTTTAAGTCATTACATCTCTCATGGTTGTAGAGGGCGAGGTTCTCAATGATTTCCCAAGATTCGTCAGTATTCTTACCGCAGAGTTTGCCGCCGGCGGCGCGGTCAATGTCACACTTAAGATGAAAGGAGACATGATCATAAAAAATTTGGATTAGAAGAAAACGATCGATGCCATGATGAGGGACATTTTACGGTAAGTCTTTGAAACAAGTCCATGCTTCTGAGAGAGACTCCCCTTGATGTTGTTAGAACATAAAGATGTCGTTACGGAGTTTTTCACTCCTTCCCAACCAGTTGCTAGCTTAATCGCGAAAGGAAAATTGAAATAAACGCAGGCGTGCTCTTTTCCTATTTTCACCGTCAAGGTCAAGTGAGTCTACACGTTTTAAGAAATCCTTGAGGTACCACATTGTTCTATACGGGGAGCTCAATGTTATTCCTATAGCCCTCATGGTTAGGTTTGGAGTAATCTCCAAGAGTACGGATATGATTCGCGTCTCCCATGGTGGTTGAAGAGAATGGATTACGAAACAAATAACACAAAGAAAAGATAGACTATGAGAAAGCTAAAAACTTGATGTGGGGGTTGTGAGACTCTCACAGGAAGCTTTACAATCCCCTAGGCAGTGTACCTAGTCATTGTAGTGTAGTATAGGCAAGCCTTGGAGGTTGCTATCGTGCTCTAGGGGAATAGATTAGGAAGGCTCGAACACGGTCTAACAGAATTCTAGGCGTTGAGAGAATATTCTTTTTGTATTTTTATATTTTATGAAAGTAGGTAAAATCAATGGTTTTGAGAGGTTGGTTTGATTAACTAATAATTAAACTAATTCTAATATAAACTACTGGTGATAACTTTATGATAAAAAGATATATATACCTAATCATGCACTACTCCTCAGATTGCTTCTCCTAAATCTGTTGCTTTGTCACACTTGTGATGATCTGTGTAAGTATTTCCTAAGTGATGAACGGATTACACGAACCCACTGTTTATTTAATATTTCGTTAAGGCAACGCAAAAGTAAGGTAGTATGAAGACTATTACAAGGCCCCTAAGAGTATATTAAATGCACGTGAGATATCTTAATAGGGATCAACCATATTAGGGGTAAGGAAGTATCAAGACTGTTATCGATGGTATCCTTTCTACACTACTCGCGTTTCCTTATACGTCTATTTCAATTTAATATCTTATGGCTAGTTTTCTAGAGCCTAACATGCACATCCATCAACAAGAAGCAAGATAAATAGGATCTACAATCTAAGTTTCATGAAATCATAAGTAAATACAAAGGAGGGTTTAGCGTAGCATGTTGAAGATAAAGTAAGAATATAAATCAATCAAACAACACATATACATACTGAATAATTAAGGATAAACAAGATTACTTGATTAAAACATGGATTAAAGGTAGTTACAATAGGGTTTTGAGGCCCTAAAACCAAAAAGCTGCTGGAACTATTAGGGTTCGTCTCCCAAAAGTTATAAAAAGTTACACACATAAAACCTTAAAAACGGTTTTGTAATCCAGACGTTGTCGCCACGTAGATGATTAATGATAAACAATCTTACTTGATTTATAGAGATATCAATGCGACGGCGTCTCTTAGTAATCCAGACGTTGTCGCCACGTAGATGATTCTATGTTCACTTTAAGTCGGCTACGTCCTGACGCTGTCGCAAAATCTCTAACGCCATCACCATAAAAATCCTGACGCCGTCGCTTTATGGATGTGATGCCGTCTCCAGGCTCTGAGTGCACAATTCTTCATGGTTCTTGGTGTAGAGTCGTAATCTTGTCCGTTTCTTCTCCAAATGAGCCCAAATCACTTATATTTCCACCAAATGCCATCCAAGTGCTAAAAACCTAAAAACAAATGATTAAGCCCATAATCTGGGAATATTTGCATGATTTAAGGGGTTAAATGACCTAAAAAAGTGTATAAAATAACACCTCATCAGACATATATGTTTTTATTCCTTGTGGTTTCTTATGAAGTGTAGGCACATATACGACGTATCTTCCTTGATGGATACGACGTATAGATTGTTAGAAGAGTATCTTTATATTTCTTTGTTTTAGCTTCAAAATGCGTTCCTTTTAGCATAACTTCATCAAGTACTCCATAACTACTACAAATCTTAAATATAACTGATTAAGTATAAATTCATGCAATAATTTATACAAGATGGTTAAGAAACATAGGATAAATGATACTATAAAAGTGTCATTGTTTGATGTCATCAGTCTCGTTGATTGCTTACACATCGGATGTATTAAGCTTGATTGCCTCAAAAATCGGTACCCCAATGATTTTAATGATAATCCAGTGATAGCTGTTCCTAACCTTAAAGGTGTTGAATATATGAAAGTAACTATTCGTATTAAATTCGAGTGGGAACCTCCTCGTTGTAATGCATGTGTGCTATTTGGTTACTCTCTTGATGATTGTTTAAAAGTTTTTCCTAAGCGAATGAAGAATCGAATGAATAAAGTTAAAGGTTAGATTCCAGGGGCTGATGATGATGGTTTTGTTGAAGTCAAACGTAGGAAATTAGATGGTAATAATGGAAGCAACAGATACTTCAAATCGGTTTTAGTAAAGCCAGAAACTCAGTATCGACCCAAAGCGAAGCAATGGACTACAGAGATGGCTTCTCCTGCCAGTAGGAATAAGGCTTCGAATAAAATGTTAGCAAGCAATAAAGGTAATGGTTCCTTTTTTATTAGTAACTCTTTTGAGGTTAAAATGTTGATAACTCGATTATTGAGAATCTTTCAATGGGTAGTAAGGTTACTACCTCTCGTACGCAAGAGGAGGGGCAATGTTCCGGCCCTAGTAGAAAGGATTATGTAATTGAAAAATAGAGATTATGGAGGATAAGATTGTGTTGGTGGATGATGATGTGAAATCATTGGAAGAAGTATCCGGCTAATTCGTGATGATGTGGTTGAACCTTTTGAAAATGAAACTGTAAGTTTTAGGCATTAAAGGGAGCTAGATATGGTCTGAAAAGCTTATGGGAACAATGATGGAAAACAAAAGTAGATGATGAATACGACCCGAAACTAGAACGGATAACCTTGATGTCGAATAAAGAACACACCCTTAGCAGATTATATGGATCGACATAAAAGAAAGAAAAAGAGCACAAGATAATAAACCATAATCGAATGATTAGTATTAAAAGAATGATGTGACAAGATCCCTCCCCTCTCACCTCCTTTTATAGAGATAAGGGGGGAGAACAAACCCTAAAACACATAGGCTAGACTTGGGACACAAGTTAACCTACGATAACTTAACACTTGACTACCCTGTACTTTTGCTAAAATAAAGACTAAACATAACAATTTCCACCTTAGGCTTTATATTAGCCTACACCAACATTCAGCAACTCTAAGCAATGTTGTAATTTGAGTCTAGGTACCACCTGCATCCAAGTGCATTGCCATAACATTAGTTTATACCCACCTTCAGAACTTTAAACCACTTTGCTTCAAGACCCTCATAGTAAAAGTAGATAACGCACATTGATGTGCTTAGTCCTTTCATGAAAAACATGATTCTGCGATAAGTGAATCGCACCCTGATTATCACAATTAACTGCCACAGTGTTAAGCTTTACGCCTAATTCTTCCAATAGCCCCCTTAGCCAAATAGCTTCCTTCACATCCCTGTACTAAAAATGCGTAACTAGTGATTGACCTACCTTTATCCAGATCCTTAGCGTAGTCTGAATCAACAAAACCTATTATGTCTACATGGTTGCCATGATTTGTCCCATACACCAAACCCACGTTTGTAGTGCACCGCAAATATTTCAAAATCTAATTCACTGCTTCCTAATGATTTTTGCCCGGATTCACCAAATATCTGCTAACTACACTTACCGCATATGCTATGTTTGGCCTCGTGCACACCATCAAGTACATTAAGCTCAAAACCGCATTTGCATACGGCACCTTACTCATCCTTTCAACATCATAATCCCTAACTGGGCAATCTTTCAACGACAACTTGAAGTGCCCACCCAATGGCATCTTAACCGATATCTCATTGTCTATTTTAAAATTATTTAGAATCTTAGAAATGTACCCGGATTGTGACACCCTCAGAATCTTGCAACTCCGATCCCTGACGATCTCCATACCAAGTATATTCTTTGCTTCCTCAAGCTCCTTCATGTCGAACTCCTTTTTAAGTAATGACTTGGTAGACCCAATCTAAGCCTTGCTCTTACAAGCAATCATCACATCGTCTACATATAACAATAAATAGATATACTCACCTGGTGCATAACTCCTGTAATATACGCAGCTATTTTAACTGCTACGCTTGAACCCATTGCTCAGCATGTACTCATCGAACCTCCTATACCATTGCCTATGCGACTGGTTCAAACCATAAAGGGATTTCTTTAACAAACATACCTTGTTACCTTGTTCATATCCCGGTGGCTGCCTCATATAGATCACTTCTTCAAGATTTCCATGTAAAAATGCCGTCTTTACATCAAGCTCCTCCAACTCATAATCTTTACACGCAGTCAATGCAAGTATAACCCGAATAGATGTGTGTCGAACTACCGGAGAAAATACTTCATTGTAATCAATACTTACCCTTTGTGTGAATCCATGAGCCACCAATCTTGCCTTGTACATAAGATTTTGAACACCTTTAATCCCTTCCTTTATCTTGAAGAACCATTTGGAACTCCCCAGCTTTTGCCCAGCTAGAAGATCTACTAACTCCCAAGTCTTATTCTTCCTTAGAGAATCTATCGCTTCTTCCATAGCATCTTTCCACTTAGAACTGTCTTCACAAGCAACTTACTCTTGGCATGTCAATGGTTCATGAGTATCTTTTTCCTCTGCTGTAGCAAACGCGTAAGCAGCCATATTACTTTCCTCTCGAAACCTCAAAGGTTTTGTTCTTGTCCTTCGCTCTCTATCCCGAGCCAACTGATAATCTGTGAGATCTGGTGACTGATTAGTTTCTTAATCCCCTGCATCTTCATCATTGCTATCTTCCTGATCTGTCCCAGGTATATGATTATTTAACCTCTACAGTTCCACGTCAACCTGTAATTCCTCAACAGACTTATCACGTGCACCAGAATCCTTCAACATGTCTTTATACATGAAATTTTCATTAAAAACCGCGTTCTTGCTAGTGACTATTTTAGGTGATTCATTATCAAGCCTATATAGTCTGTACCCATTCACACCCTCAGGATACCCTAAAAGAACGCATTTTACCACTCTCGACTCGAGCTTACCTTGTTTATCATGTGGATATGCGACACAACAGAAAATTCTCAACATCCCATAATCACTTGGATGTCCCGACCACATCCCCATAGGTGTCTTTTTCTTAATCGCTCTCGATGGTGACCTATTGATAAGATATGCGGTCGTACATGTCGCTTCCGCCCAGAAGGTCTTGGGCAATCCAGAATTAATAAATAGCGTACCTTATCCATGAGAGTTCTGTTCATACGTTCTGCTAAACCATTCTGTTGTGGCGTCCCGACAACTGTCAAATGTCTAGCAATTCCACTCTCAATGCATAGCTGCTCAAACTCCCGGTTACAAAACTCAAGACCATTATTCGTCCTTAGCTTCTTAACCGTCCTCCCAGTCTGATTCTCTACTAACTACTTTCACTCTTTGAACTTTACAAATGCTCATATCATACTTCATTCATTATACTATTTCTTTAGCTTTATTAATAGGACTCGTATTGTGTATATTAATTTTATTGTAATCCCTAAAAGTTTGTTTATTTTTTATCTTTGCAGCTTATAAAAATGGAACTCATGAATATGACACAGTTGTACGACATCGACCCTATGATTGATGATCTAAAAGTGTTGGCTAGAAGCATTAGCCTTTGGAAGTCTCGCCCTGCTGGTAGGCCGAAGTTTGGGCATTAGACATGGTGTTTCAAGATGCACACGTTTGTTTTATGAGTTTGTACCTTTTTTAAAATTAGGGTCGAAAATAAGAGGGTAATCGTGTTTATTTCAAATATGTTTTATGAATATATGAATTTCAAAAACCATATGCAATTGATTTGTATATATATTTGAGGGTAATCGTGTTTAGGCTACAGTTAGGAACAAAAAAATCAGCAAGTTGAGTTGTTGATTGATGAAGGTTCATGTTACCGAATCGGTAATCTTGGTGTTGGAGATAACGGAAGCAAATATCCAATGCTGAATCATCTCTACAAGATGATTTTTCATAAGAACACATCTATGACACGTGTTGGCAATTTTGACAATAACACACGTGGTTTCAAGTTTGATCCATTTGCAAACTTTACCACCAGGCAATTTTGACGTTGTTGGTAAGTAAATTATTAAATCATTTTTAAAGGGTGGTTTTCAACACACTTGGTAGATGAAAAATTCCGATGAAACTTCTTTCATAGTGTAGATGAACCAATAATGTTGGTTTGGTATGTTTTTATCATATCTTAAGTGATAATTTTGACATTTTTAACACCACAACAAGATAAACCCCTATCTTATTTCTTTGTAATGTCTTTCTAGCTCCTTGCTAGTTTTTTAATAAAGTTGCCGTTCAAAAAAAAATACTCAGGGGTGTTTGATATTGCTAAGTTCAATATGGTTAGATAGTTCCCGGACAAATGTAGCATTAGAGATGTTTTGATTGTAATCCTTATTTACACCCTTTACGGCCTTGAGGTAACTCTGCTTAGTAAAGTAAGTCGATAATAAAAAGTTCCTCTTTTTGTATTTCCTTGCAATCTCCAACATGCCTAATAAGTTTTCTTAAAATCAATCAGTTTGCCAAATAAGTTTTCATAAAATCAACCTGTTAAGGATTACAATAATTTTTTATGAAACCCACATTTTGAGTGCATAATATATGTTTTCAAACATACTAGATATAACACTATTTTCAAACTATATTATTTTAGTACAAAGCAGTGAAGTGAAAAATAAACCATCTAGTAAATAATATATGTATGGTATACCATTAACTAACATATAACCATCCAGTTTCTAGAAGATGAGATATATTCATAATAAGACCAAAATAAACGGTACTTGGGCAGTAAGGGTCGGAGAAGGGCAATCACTTTGTGTGGTGTGCAGATGCATTACACATGTATTTTTGTGGTGTGCACATCACTTTGTGTGGTGTGCATATCACCTCCCAAAATAAACGGTACTTGGGCTGTAAGGGTCGGAGAAGGGCAATCACTCATTCTTAAAACCCGACAAATATTCATTATTAGTATGTTTGGCAAAAGAGGAAACAAATATTCAATATTCATTATTAGTATGTTTGGAAAAAGACGACAAATATCCATTTTCCCAACAACTTCAACACATATTAAACATGGGTATCATGAGCGGAACTCTTTCGCGATGAAAATCAACAAAAGTCTGTGAAAATATCTGGGTCAAGTCGGTTTGTATTTTCCACATCCTGTTTTTACACATGGCCAGCTATATGTTGTCGTCTTTCGCGTTAAGAGCCAAAAAGGATTGAAGATGGTTATTCGCGACGAAGATGAAAATATCACTAATTACATCACCAACGTAGGAAGTGCTACTATGAGCACGTCTATATGTACACATATCTCATATTAGTAGAAATAAAGTATCAGAGATGTTTATTTTATTGATTGGAGTTTTTAACTGTTGTGTTTCATATAACGTATGTTGTATTATTATCAATTGTATACTTTACATTTGATTATCCAGATGTGGTTCTTTCTAAATTATAACTTCATAAAAGGCAATGTCGTTTACTTTTTTATGTATGTATCAACAACTGCCTTCTTTACTGGAAGGGAGACAAGGATGTGATTGCGTGTCGAACTTATGGGATATCAAGATGAAAGGTGGATAATAAGACATATAAAGTGTACGAAAACATTCCAGCAAAGGTAAAGTGGTACTTTCCAATTAGACCAAGACTGCAATGACTATTTAAGATACAAAGTATTTTAGAAGATTTAAGATGGCACGTGACACGGAGGATAACAGATGGTGTGTTACGTCACCCCGCAGATTCACAGGCATGGCGTACCATAGATGAAAAATTCCCCGAAATTGCTAAAGATCCAAAAAATCTACGGCTAGGAATATCAGCTGATGGGGTTGATGTCAACATAGGAAATAGGCATCACAGTGTATGGCCAGTTTTAACTGTCATATACAACCTTCCTCTCAAGTTAGGGCTTATATGGAGAAACGAGGTCAGATGATGTTAGTGTTGGAAAGGCTCGGAGGGCGTGGTGCTGCAGTGGATTGTTTGGATCATTTGAGACTGATTCAAAAGAGTGATCCAAAGAAGCATGTTTCATTAAGTAGGATTTTGTTGGAGGCTCGAGTTAAGACTCATGAAAGGCAGCTTGTTGTGGCCTTATGGATTTGAATGATGTTTTGTTGGTATGTCTTAGGTTTTAGGGTATAGGTTGGATGATGATTAGTTGTAGTAATAGTGTTTTGCTGTTGTGTCTTAGGTTTTAAGAGGGTTTGTAAAGTTCGTTTGTCGTAGTGTTTATATTTTATATGAAATTGTGTCTTAGGTTTAGGGGTGTGTGTATAGGTCTATCTTTTGCATGATCTATGAAGTGGTAATGTGAAGTCCTGTTTTATGTTTTATGTCTGTTGTTTGGTGCAGTGTCTCAGTTATGAAACTCGTTGTTTTGCTTATGCTTTATGCTATTTGTGGTCTGTTGTTCAGTGCAATATGCCAAATATGAAATTACTTGTACTTGGTTTATTAAAATTAGTGCTTGAAGAACTATAGTGGCAAGCAGTCACGCTCGCCTTTTAGTTAAGAGAATTGTTCTTACAGGGTAGCTTACATACATTAGGATACTGTTATATGAAAACTATTACATGTCATTTGTCTCGTCTTGTAGCTAGTCTTCTTTGAATAGTTCCCTTTTTACTGATTTCTTCTTACGTTCACCGGCATTTGCGTCGACTTCTGGAATTGGGTGGTGCAGACAGCAGCGGTTATATTAATTTGAGTTAATTGCATAAATCGTCCTTGTGGTTTTTTGGCTTAACGAAAATGGTCCCTAAACTTTTTTTCCAGAATCCTCTCCTTATGGGTTTGATCCGTATCGGTTTGGTTCACTTACCACTAATTTAGTTAGTTTGACCGTTAATTGCCGGTTTAGATGTTAGGAATGACATAAATACCCTCGTAAAAAACGTAAAAACGAAAGAAAACAGGTAAAAATGGATGAAAACGAACAAAAACGGACAAAATTTAAAAGAACTTCAAATAACGTAAAAAACATACAAAAATGGAAAAAACCTATGAAAACGTTAAAAAACGTATAAAAACGGATGAAAACGTAACGGATGAAAACGTAAAATTAAAACTGGACAAAAACGTATGAAAACATACCAAGCACACAAAAACGTAGAAAAACGTGAAAAACGGTTTAAAAATGTAGAAAAACGTGAAAAAATGGTTTAAACATAAAAGGAACGTATAAAAAGGGGAAAAGGTAAAACGAAATGAAATTAAAAAACAAAAAAAAAACCAAAAAACACGAAACAAACAAGGACCATTTATGAAACACTTACGAGGGTATTTATGTCATTTCCGCCATCTAAACCAGCAATTAATGGTGAACTAACCGAATTAGTGGTCGGGACCAAACCCGATACGAGGCAAAACTATAGGGAGAGGATCCGGGGAAAAAAAGATTATGGATCATATTCAATAAACCCGACAAACCACAGGGATAATGCATGTTTTTTACGAAATAATAAGCCTATAAGCTAAATTAATCAGAATGCTAAAACAATATTAATATGAAAAGTAACCAAAAATTATTACCTACAAAAATCTTTGTCGAAGTCAGACTCCAAAG